>PVKH010031996.1:0-12237 GCA_004027955.1 Chaetophractus vellerosus
AGAAACTTCCCTTAACCCATGATTTGTCCCAGCATTTAATCCTCAGTCAAGTACTCTAAACCCCCTTTTTGAGCCATCTTCAGATCCTCCTAAAGCATCTGTGAAAATTCCTTTACCACAGACTACACTCATGCAAAGCATAGCACAAGCAAGTAATGTAGGTGATCCTGAAGCTTTGCAGCTTCTTTCTGATTTTCCTGTTACAAACAAGAGACATTTATTAATGTTCTGTTGTGTTTACAGTTTTTAACATAGCAAACCATGGTGAATTACCACTAGGCAGAAAGCACATCATACTACACTTATATATCTAACATCACCATCTGTTTGAAATTCATAACGAATTAATGTTAATTCTGCCCCCACAGTTTTCAAATCCTTGGCAAATTTATGCACCCCCACCTAGGGAAATGCTGGCCTGGACTTTGCCACTGCTGGAAAATTAATACTTAAGAAACAAAATAAATTCTATCTAGCCAATTCAGGAGTGAAAGGGAATATTCCAGAAGCCTTAGTGAAATTAATATTGGGAAGATCTAGCATTAGTTGTAGGGGCATGAATATTCTGCCAAAGAGTTAACTAAGATAAGAAAACCACTCCAGCAGCAACTTTGCAAACCTCCTACTGCCTACATAATGATAAGGCTGTGGGATGATAAAAGCTAATAAAATTAAACCATTGGAAAAGTAAAAAAACAACTTAACTATACAGTATCCAGAAAAATTCTCAAATAGCAGTAAAATCAAAGATGTAGGTTTCTATTGCTGTCTTGTAACTTGTGTTTGTCTGTTTGTTCAGAGTCAGTATATATTTTGATATCTCTGGGTGGTAATATTAAATTGGTAAATGAAATTATTTAAAGAGCTCTATTCAAATGGCCAAAAATTAAATAAGTGCTTATATTAATAAATAAATATGGGTATTAATTTAAAATAATAAAAATACTTATAATCAAATTAAATCATTATTCTAACAAGGTTTTTTAATGTTGATGGCAATTGTATGTTGTCAAAAGTTTGCTTGGAAACAGTTTCCAAAATCATTTTGATAACTTGAATATAGAAGGTGTATAAAATGTGCTTTTATTAGTAAATAAAAAGAAAATAATTTTATCCTAAGATAAAAAAAACTAGTTTTTAAAATAAAGTGAAATGTGAAACAAAACCTGAATAATTATAGAAAGGGCAGAAAGTGTGTGGAAAAGGAGTTTTTGTAATCAAAGTTAAGTAAGATTTAATGGATCTGTCTATAAAAATTTAAAAGCTTTAATGTCAAACAGTATAATAATTCAAAGTTAAAGTTTTATTCTTTCTCAAAATTTGTCAAGTCATTAATCTGTTCTAGTAAAAGTTTACAAAGAGTTTTTCTCCTGAATAATCAGTATGCAAAAAAGAAAGTCTGTTTTATCAAAGTAGCTTCTTATACTTTAACCCTATTGTTTCCTTGGAGAAACAAGTTTATCACTTTTAAAAGAACATAATGTTCAAACCTGCTTTCTCAAATTCAAATTCTGAAAAGTAGCTTTTAATTTCAAACTGTTACAAATGATTTGGTCTTTTAACTAGAAGAAGGTAAAATACTAAAAATAGTTAAGTTCATTTAATATATTATAATTTGAATGAAGTATTTGAAACTGTTGTACAATAAAATACATTTTCTAACCTTATGATACTTAGTTGTATGACTAAAAATTTCATTGTTATTAATCATAATTTTAATTATTTTAAAATATAATAAAAATGTGTTACAGGAACTACCTCTCTGCCTAAAAATCAAAAGGTGGATGCTTTAACTCAAGTTTATCTGATTTACCCCACCTCTGCTAAAGAAGCAGGTCTATAACTACAAAAAGAAAGCAGCCATTAAGGGCTGCCAGAGGTAGTACATAACAGTAAATTATAGTAGATTAAAATAACACCACAGTAGTCCCAAATATTGCCAGTTTGTTGCAAAAAAAATTAATATCCAATTATGTCACTGTCACTATGTTTTAAAACTTGCTAAAGCTTTCTTTAGTATCTTCTTAAACAAGTCAAGCCAGAACACATTCCCCTTCCTATAAATTAGCCAACAATAAATCAAGTTTATATTCAACACTGTGAGCTGCAGCCCCGATTCCAATTATAATGTTAACAACAAAACCAATCCAGGTATTAAGATTACAAGTTAATGTACTATCCCGCAGCCCACATAAGAAAAAATATTTTTTTTTACCTATGGCTCAAACTATACAAAATAAAGAAATTAAGGTCATTCTAATCATGTTACTATGAATCTTAAATGCATAAGAATTAAAAGTTTATTCATCAGATGTCTGCCAGTTAAAAGTCTATCAATTATGTATAACATACTTAAATACTAATCAAAACCTAAAGTGCAATACATTGCATACTTAAATAATTTAATAACTTGTATGTTACACATAAATGTATTTTATTAAATGTATACATAAATATCTTGTTTTGTATTTAGGCAGTCCTGAAACAGAACATATTAAGAAAAAGTTTGGTAAGTATTGTTCAAACCTAAAAGTAAAACATCATGCAAAAAACCTTGTTAATTAACAAACCAATGCCTTGCTAGTTAACACTTTTCATATTTCAGGAAAAATATTGGAAACTAAAATACTAAGCACATCAAGAATGTTTTGTAACAAATTAAAAAAGATAACGTACATTTCAAAAGGTTTTGTAGTCCTCCCTGGAGGAGCTGGCCACTCTCCCAGGGACTGATGCATAAACCTTAAAATGTACTGCCCAAGGAGTGTTGTGTTCCTTCCTAAGGGGGCTGGCACCTTCCTCAGGAATTAGCAAAATACTCACAAGGTGGCATCTATAATATCAAATTCATTAATCCTAAACACAGTCAACCAAAACTCTAGTATCAGTTGCTAATTCAACACTTCCCAGCTAAAAGCTAAATATTGGTAAGTTTATATATAGAACTGCTCTATTTATCTGTCATTCTGTGACTTTGTTCAATATTGACTTAATCTTTTAATTGATTATGTTATTCATGTTTCTCACTCTAATTGTCAGTATAAGCTTATTAAACTAAATATACATATTAGAATTTATCTTGTATCTATCCAGGAGTCTAGTGAAAAATAAGCCAAGTATATCAGTGTTTCCCCTGGTTTGGTAAGCATGTGAATGTATGTGTACATATCATACAAGATTGAAATATAACAGCTAAAACCTGTTCATAAACAATCCTTCACTTATTTTATATTCATTTAATTCTTAACAAAAATACACTAACTAAATATCAATAAAAAGTCCTGCCAGAAGAAATGTTCAATAGACCCACCATGTGTCAATATTATATCTTTAAGGCTTTACACATTACTCATTCTGCCTTCTCACAAACATGTATTTATCTTCATTGCAGTCCCTCTAAAACACTTTTAACACAACTCTATAAACATCTCCAAAATTTTCTTACTGAAACTAGTTTATATATCACATCATCTAAAACAAACAAAAAGGAGTATGGATACCTCCTCTAGAAATACGATAACTGTAGCACATAATTTTAAATTTTCTAAATTGTGATAAGCACCATAAATTTTAAATTTTCTAAATTGTGATAAAAACACCCTCTTAGCAGCTGAAAGACATTTCTCCCCTCATCAGAAGTGTCCTCAAATACAAGCTAAAATTCTGTACAAAAAAAATGTTAAGAGATGGATCTTAAAAATGACCCTGTAATCTCACAACATGGGGGAGAGGCTATGCTTGTGTGCTTACTCCAACAGGCCCCCAGCAGCTGCCAGTAAAAATGTGAAGCTATACCATGAGCTAGAAAGATCACCCATTCAACCCAGTACCATGGGTGGAGAAGATAATGATGGAAGAACAATGACAGTTAAGATTCCTTAAGGGAGGGACAACCTAAGACAGGCACAGTTGATGGGGACCATTAGGAAAGTCAAAGGGCCTACACGGTGGTAGGATCCTCACTCCTATAGGAGGGCAACTGCTGAGACAACTAATTTCTTTCCCAAGAGTTGTTCTGTATAAAGATCAGCAATGGTTGGGGCCCTGGTATTATCATAGGCCATCTTTTAAATGCAAGAATTCTAAAAGAAAGTTATTTTAGTAATAAATAAAAAAGGGGGAAATGATGGAAAACAGAAAGAAACAGTATGCCTCCAAGAAGTTTCTGAAGCAGTGAGTTATAGGAAAAGAATGCAGGCCCTCGGTCTAAGCAGAAAACCACCAAGGACAGTACATGCAAACACTGGAGGTGACCCAGATGAGACACATCAGTTACCAGAACAGGTTCTTGATTGGTATTTAGTAGAGATAAGATGTAATGCTAAAAATATAATCATGTATTAAACAAACACATGCACAGTAATGAATCCTTTGTTTAACTTGCAATAAAATCCAGGATGGGAAGCAAGCCAGGGCTCTTCACCTTTACGGTGGAAGGTCCCCTGACCCCATTTTTCTTTTCATATAAGTCTCATTTCATTTCATCTGTGGCACTGTCTTCACAGTACCTGTTCTACAATTCCCACAAAATGTTTTTTAGTTTAATAACTTTTTAAATCAATTTTATTCACACATCATACTATCCATCAAAAGTGTGCAATCAATGGCTCTCCATATAATAACACAGTTGTACATTTATCACCACAATCAATTTTAGAACATTTTCATTAGTCTAAAATGAAAAATTTCATATCTCTTATACCCCAATTATGGACCCTTAGAATTGGTATATTATTTTTTTTGCAATAATAAACTTTAATTTTTTAAAGAAGTGTTAATTTACAGAAAATTACACCAAAATATAGGGATTTCCCATATGGACCCCCAAAACCCAGACCCATGCTTTCTGCAATTATTAACACCTTACATTAATATAGTACATTTGTTACAATTGATGAAGAAACTTGAAGCATTCCTCCTAACTAAATTCTTTAGTTTGGTCCACACTTCATGCTATATAATTTTCTAGGCTTTGACAAATGTATAATGTCATGTATTCATCATTGCAGTACCATACCAATCAATTTTACTGCCCTAAAAATAACTTGTATTCCATCTATTGATTCCTCCCCCTCCCTTCTGAACATCTGCCACTACTACTTTTTTTTTAAATCAATGTTACAATATCTTCTTTTAACACACATCTTCTTTTAAGATAATAACTACTATAACAGTAAATCTCTTTTGTCTGTGATTACACTATGCCCTTATATTTGTTCATTCCTCAATCTTGAGGGATTTGGGATGATGTACAAACTGACAGCTTCAGGCTGTGAAGTGCTTTAGATATGGGCAGATGGGAGGAATTGTTCAGCTTGCAGTTATAGATATTCCTTGTGTTTTGAGATGAGACTTGTCTATTACCATTATTTTGCCAATTTTCCAGGATAAGTCAGAAGAACTGGAGAGTAGGAGTGGGCTGTGACTCTGCTGGGATTCACTGCTTATTTAGCAAATGAATAATCCAAAGATTTAAGTATCTGAGGGATATATTAAATGGGTATATTGAGAATTCCAGGTTTAAATGAAAGGAGTAGAAGAATCATGAGTACAAGAATTATAAATGAGTATAATTATGTTATATTGAGGAAATATGCTATCATATATTCCCAAATCAGGCCCACTGAGGGGATGTTGATTTCATGGGCTATGTGACTTGCTTTTAGTATCTGGATCTCCCTAGAGCCCTCAGGAGCACTCTTGTTTGAGGCTTTGTTTACCATGCCACTTAGTAAAATCTAATTGAGACCGGCATAAGCATAACCTCTGGGATGACCTCCCAACTTGCAATCTTTTAGCAATAAAAATCTCTTTTTTATTGAATGTTTCCCCCTTTTGGTCAAGCTCTTTTTAAAAATGTATCACTGGTTAGAACTCAGCAATAGTTCTTCAGTGCCAGAGAGACTCATCCCAGGGACTCCTGTTTCACATCAGGAGAAAGTAAACTCATTTGCTGTCTTTGGATTAGAGACAGGCCACCTTTGAGTAATAAAGAGGTTTTCAGGAGGTAATTCTTAAGCATTAACTAAAATTAGGCTAGAGGATTGTGGGAAGATGGTGATGGCCTACAAGCAGAACTGAATGCTATCACAAAAAGAACAGAGAAAGGACCAAAACTGTCTGAAGGACCTGATTTGAGGGTCAACAGAAGAGGACAGTGCTACACAACTCCCAGCAGGGTGGGGAATAGAGAGATGAAGAAGCTGAGATGAAAAACATCAGTTACCAAACCCTTGTGGTGGCTGGGAGGAGCTCAACTCCCCTATCCACAAGATATTAAGCTGGGGTGAAACCCCTGGCTCACTGCAGCAAATTGAGAGGGGAGCAGACATCTTCCTTCCTGTCAGCTGTTGCAAGGGAATAGGGAGGGGAGATCAGGGTGCTTTTCTTTAGTGAATTCAGCCAACAGAGAAAACCTTGAATCTTGATCTGGAGATTCAATACAGGGATGCAGGAAAGCTGAGACTGAAACTCCTCTGTGGAAAGGAGTGCTGCCTAGTGCCATCTGCTGGCTGTTCTGGAAATTGCATGGACAAAAACTTCATGGGAGAAAATCTGTACCCTACTACTGAGTCTTTAGACTGATTTTGAAAACTTAACCTGGCAATTTTATAGACTGAAAATAAATTGAGCCAAATATCAAAGAAGAGATGAGAAAAAAATAGGCAAGACAGAGAAATTAGCTATCAAAGTATTTTTTCCAAAATATTCAGAAGCCTAAACATCAACAAAAAATTACAGTCTATACTAGGAAACAGGAAGCAATGGCCCAGACCAAAAAAAAAACCAAATATCCTGAAGCAATACAGTATTTAAGACAATTAATCAGTAATAATCATATAATGTTCCTAAATCACCTCAAAGAATTTAAAGAACATATGACTACAAAAGTAAAGGGCATAAAGAAGCCATGGGGCAAGCATGAAGAACAACTTGAAAGACTGCCAAGAAAAGTAACAGACTTTATGAGAAGGAAATAAAAGATGGATAAGATTAAAAATACATTAGAGGCACATAAGAGCAGATTTGAATTGCTTGAAGACAGAATTAATGATTTCAAAGACAGAATATCTGAATTGGAAAAGACAGGAGAAAAAAAAGAGAAGATAATGGAAAAAAAATGGAACAAGAACTCAGGGAAATGAATGACAATGCAAAACACACAAACATTCTCATTATGGATGTCCCAGAGGGAGAAAAGAATGGAAAAGGGGCAGAAAGAATATTTGAGGAAATAATGACTGAACACTTCCCAACCCTTATAAAGGACATAAATATAAATATCCAAGAAGGACAATGCACCCCAAACAGAATAAATCTGAATATACCTACTCTGAGACACCTACTATTCAGAATGACAAATATCAGTGATGAGGATTCTGAAACCAGTGAGAGTAAAGCAAAGCAACACAAACAAGGTAAACTTAATATGAATAAGCACTGACCTCTCATCAGAAACCATGGAGGAGAGAAGAAAGTGGTATAATGTATTTAAGGGACTGAAAGAGCAAAAATTGCCCACCAAGAATTCTGTACCAGACAAAGCCCTCCTTCAAACATGAGCATGAATTCAATGTATTCACAACAAACATACCTGATAGAATATGTTACTAAAAGATCAGATTTGCAAGAGATAATAAAGGGAGTGCTGCAGCCTGAAAGGAAAAAGATAAGGGAGAGAGATTTAGAGAAGAGTTTATAAATGAAGATTAATTGGAAGTGTAAAAGATTGACAAGAGAATGTCATGACAACAGAGAGCTGAAGGGCAAAATAGATGAAGAAGGTAAAGCCTTTAGGATGGAGAACAAGACAACTAGCAAGGTGGCTGCAGAGTAAGGATTTCCTAGAATCAGCTCTTACTACAAAGAATTTAGTAATCACCCAGAGTTATCTAAAGCATTTCTTTGGGGTTTCCAGGAGAGCAGAAGTGCATCCTGCAACATCCTGGAAAGAACGGAAGGAGGAGACTGCCCATCTGCAGAGAAGATTCATACGTAGAGCACTCCATGCCTCCAGGCCATTGCCAATCCTCCACTGGAGACACAAGCTACCTCAGGAGCTATTCCGTGGCTGGAATTGGAAGCTCCACTTCCCAAAAATAGGAGAGAAAGAGATAGTTGACCACCGATTTCAGCTACTGATTAGTAAATTCACTGTCTAAAGTATAACCCTAAGAAAAGCTAATGTTTGAACCTGTCAAAGTCAGAAAGAGGCTGGGAGATGCCATTTTGAGTCCACCACCAACAAGAGGGTAAGCCGGCTTGACTGAAAATCACGGTGATGGTAGAGACCAGTTTCTTATACCCAGATTGTCCTGCAGGCCTAACTTAGGCTTTAGCCAGAACTCTAGCAGGGAAGAAGCTGGAAGGCCCTGCACCAGCCTAGCCAGGTAACTGCAGGTACATTTGGAAGACACAGACTGAATAATCAGAAGACTACCAGGGCAACTGTGGTCATATTGGACCTGCACTGCATAAATTTCTGCCCACACCTGCAGCACCATCACCATGACAAGCAGGAGAGAAAGGGGTATGAAGCTTCATCAGTCTTTATGGGCAACTACAGTCTAGGCTTTCATGAGTTGGATTATTCTACACAGCTGTGGCCCTATCCCTACCCATGGCAAAGGAGAAACTTGGGGGAAGCTTCCTTGGTCCTTAGGGCAATGAGGGGAGCTTGAGACTCCACAGCTTATAGCACCAACTACATACTTGCTCCTACTACATAACCAGCAAGGGAGAAATGGCAGGAAGCCCTAAAATAAAGATAAAAGCTGCACCCAGAATAAATACTCTAAAGCCAGATGCCAAGACACCAACAAAAATTACAATCCACACCAAGAAACAGAAGGTATGGCCCAGTTAAAGGAACAAGATAAGCCTGTAGGTGACATAAAGGAGTTGAGACAACTAATCATAGATGTTCAAACAAATCTCCTTAATAAATTCAATGAGATGGCTAAAGAAAGTAAGGATATTAAGAAGATATTGAATGAGCACAAAGATGAACTTGAAAGCATATATAAAAACTTAGCAGAACTTTTGGGAATGAAAGGTGCAATAAATGAAATTAAAAATACACTGGAATCATATAATAGCAGATTTGAGGAGGCAGGAGAAAGAATTGGTAAGCTTGAATAAATGGCCTCTGAAAATGAACATACAAAAGAACACATGAAGAAAAGATTGGAAAAACTTGAACAAGTTCTCAGGGAACTAAATGACAGCAAGAGATGTGCAAATACACCTGTCATGTGTGTCCCAGAAGGAGAAGAGAAGGGAAAAGAGGCAGAAGACATATTTGAAGAAATAATGGTAGAAATTTCCCAACCTTATTGAAGGGCATAGATATCTATTTACAAGAAACACGGTGTACTCCCACCTGAATAAATCTGTATAGACCAATTCCAAGGCACGTATTAATCATAATGCCAAAGACAAAGAGAATTCTGAAAGCAGCAAGAGAAAAGCAATGCATAACATATAAGGGATATCCAATAAGATTAAGTACCAATCTCTCATCAGAAACCAGGGAGGCAAGAAGACAACAGTATGATATGTTTAAGATACTGCAAGAGAAAAATATACAGACAAGAATCTTATATCTGGAAAGACTGTATTTCAAAAATGAGGGTGAGTTTAGATTATTCATAGATAAACAGAAACTGAGAGAGTTTATAACCAGGAGACCTGCTTTGCAGGAAATACTAAAGGGTATGCTACAGCCTAAAAAGAAAAGACAGGAGAGAGAGTCCTGGAAGAGAGTCTAGAAACAAAGATTATATCAATAAAAGTAACTAAAAGTGTCAAAAGAGTGGTGAAAATAAAATATGCAGATAAAAGCCAAATATTCAAGAATAAACTTAACCATCAATGCAAAGCACTTATATTCAGAAAATTACAACTCATTGTTAAAAGAATTTTTTAAAAAGACCTAAACAATTGGAAGAACATTCCATGTTCATGGATTGGAAGACTAAATATCATTAAGATGTAGATTCTGCACAATTTGATGTATAGATTCAATGCAATTCCACTAAAAATTCCATGAGCATTTTTAAAATAAATAGAAAATATGATTATCAAATTTATTTGGAAGTGTAAGGGGTACTGAATAGCCAGAAACATCTTAAAAAGGAAAAGCAAAGTTGGAGGACTCTCATTTCCAGACTTTAAGTTGTATTACCTAGCTACAGTGGTAAAAACAGCATGGTACTGGCATAAAGACAGACACATAGACCAAGGGAACTAAAATGAAGGTTCAGAAACAGAACCTTACATCTATGTTCAAGTGAATTTGACTTGCCTGTCAAACCCACCCAGCTTGGGCAGAACAGTTCATTCAACAAATGGTGCTGAGAAAACTGGATATCCATAACAAAAGAAGGAGAGAGGACACCTATCTCACATCTTATACAAAAATTAACTAAAAAAAATCAAAAACCTAAATATCAAATCAAGAACCATAAAGCTTCTAGAAGAAAATGTAGGAAAATATCTTCAAGACCTTGTGGTAGGTGGTGGTTTCTTAAAGGAGATAAGAGGAGAACTGAGATGGACTACTGATGTTAAATGTATGTAGAAGATTTAATTAGCTTTACTGTAAAAGTGTGGAAATGTACAGAGTTGATGGTAACACATTATAGTGAGTGAAAGCTGGTTTATAAATGGGGAAGTGGCTGAAAATGGTAGTTGAGATGTCAATGCCAATTGACAGAGAGCTAGAGAATAATCTAGGGACTGCATAGCACAGCAAAACCAAATATGGATGAGAATTGTGGTTCATGGTACAGATGCAAGAGCGTCCTTTGCAAGCTAGACTAGATGTACATCACTATTGCAGGGTGGTGTGAATGTGGAGAAGCATGGGAAAAATACAACTGGAGTGACCTATGGACTGTGGTTAGCAGTAATAATATAATATTCTTGCATCTATGCCAAAGATGCACTGTGTTCATAATGGGGGAGTAAGGAAAATGTGTACCAAATGTATGCTATGGACCTAGTAATAATTGGATGATATTATCTTATAATCTATAACAAACGTTCCACCATGGTGTGGTGAGTTGATAGAGTGGTGTTGTTTGGGAATTCTACACATGTGCATGATTGTTTTGTATGTTTATGAGTTCTATCATGAAAATATATTTAAAAAATAATAATAGGGTGGGTTGGGGGAAAATACACCAAATGTAAGATATAGACTATAATTAGTAGTAAGGTTTTGACAATATTCTTTCATAATTTGTAACAAATTTCTCACAGCAATGCAAGGTGGTGGAGGGTTGACTATGGGACCTCTGTATGCTGGTTATGAATGTTTGCTTTGTAAGTTCACAACTTTTACTATATACTTATTGTTTATATATGTTCATGTACAAATGATATAAAAGTCATAATAATAGGATGTGTTGGGTGAAAATACTTTGGTTAGTAGTAATATTTTGAAGATGCTCTTTAATCATTAGTTAAAAATGCTTAACAACAATGCAAGGCATTGGTGGTAGGGTGAGGTATGAGAGCCCTGTATGATGTTATGTATATTTCTTTTGTAAGTTCACAACTATCATTATACACTTATTGTTTATGTATGTTCATGTATGAATGATATACTTCAATAATTTTTTTAAAAAGAAGAAAATAAGAAAATAATGCTTTTATAGTAATAACACTCAAAGTTTGTGTTGAACTCCCTCATTAAAAAACATGGACTTGGTAAAGATAGATGAGTTCATAGGGCTAAGAGACTTCAAAATGAGTCAGGAGGGCAACCCAGAGGTAACACTTATGCAAATCCCAGTAGGACCTCCTAGACTTCCAATATGGAAATCACCCCAAACAGAGGGCCACCAGAGGTCTTTGAAGATAACCAGGTCCTATACCAGGGCAGATAATCCCAGAGTTTGGTGTCTTACTAGTGGGCCCTAACTTGGAATTCTTGCTCCTGAGAGTGATAGAAACTGACCAAAATATGTCTACATTGCACATGGTCCAAATGTCTCTTCTATTCAAACCTATATTTGATGCCAGAGTTTTAGGTACTTCCATAGAATGGAGACTACATGCTGACCACAAGCCAACCAGGTCCAGAACTCTGAGGACCTGCAACTCCTATGCTACAACTCAATGGACTCAACCAGGACACCTAGTTGGGAGGTGACAATGGAAGACGGCTATGCAGGGGAATCCAGAGAGCCTGCAGCTGCAGGCAGGATAATCCCTTCCATGGTGGAGGGG
>PVKH010031997.1:0-12237 GCA_004027955.1 Chaetophractus vellerosus
AAATAAATAAATCTTTAAAAAAAAAATAAAATAAAATAAAAAAAAAATAAAAATCTAAGATATATTTGGCATACCTTTAATATAGGTGCTGAAATACACCATCTTAAAAGGAGTAGCCATGACTGGACTTTTAAAATACTTAGTAGACAACTTCAGGTATGTTTTAGATGCAGACATTTCTGAGAATGATGGGTGATGTAGATGAATTTATTATTTCATTTGTTTCATTGCTTCACTTTTACCAAGTAAAAATTAAGGCTGTGTATGTACCTCATATGAGCAAAATATATTAAAATAATTCAAATGGACCTAACAAAAAAGTTTTTTTTCTAAGCATCACTATTACATTTATCCAATTTTTTTCAGAATGGTATGCCTATATAATTATATTTTTCCATGGGGAATATCTTGAGAATCCTATGTGATTCCTGACCAAGTGACATATTTATTCAACAAATTAAAGACTTTAGTTTTAGTATTGTCATTTCATAGTAATTAAAATGAATAAAATGTTAGAAAAGAGTAATAAAAACCTTATCTTACATAACTTCCTACATATTTTTTATAAGTTGAAACTGAAGACAGAAGGCATTGGTGTTTACAGCAACATAAAATAAAGTTCTCTCATATTATGAATGACTAAGCAAAAGTTATCCCATTGCTGTTGTTCTATAGTAACAATGGAAAATAGAATCTCTAAGACGATTTATTTCTTTATATTCTTTGGACTGAAATGTTAATATTTTATTCTACAAATTTATGGTAAAGCTGTTACAATTTTTAACTTTACAGATCCCTAAGTAAAAGCATGTTTTGTTTTAAAATGGACTATTTAAACTTATTTTTTAATCTGTGAACATCAGTTATTGTATCAATAATTAATAATTTACAGAAAAAAGGACTTTCAATAATAATGACCCACTAAACATTTTTTGGGGAGGTGAAGATATACTCTAAATTTAGGGGAAAATACAAGTAATAAATAATGAACCAAGCTGAAATGTGAATTTTTTATTTACAAAAACAGCCCCAAGTCTTCCTATAGTCAGTGCATGATCAAACAAACTCCTACACTTCTAAATTTGTATTACTGAATACCTGAATACTGCTCATTGTTATTTATAATTATAATTCTGAAGTACTGGAAAGACTATGAAACATCATTGTTTTATTCAGCACTGCTAAATCAAATACCATGCTTAAACAACAGGGATTTATGGGCCCATGGTTTTGAGGCTAGAAGTCCAAAATCAAGGCATCATCAAGGTTATGCTTTCTCCCAGAAGACTGGCATTCTGGGGCTGAATGCTGGTTTTCTGTCACAAGGCAATGCCAGTGGCAGCCTTCCCTGGCTTCTTCCTTCTCTTCAGGTCCCACTGATATTCAGCTTCTGGCTGCTCCCTGGACTTTCTCTCTGTGACCTTCCTTATAAGGCCTTCAGAAATAGGACTTATAGCCCATCCTGATTCAGTTAGGACTTGCCTTAAATTAAGTAACCTGATCAAAAGGTCCTACTTACAAGGGTTCACACCCACAACAACAGATTGAGTTTAAGTACAAAGCTCCAATCTTCCATAATCAAAGTCTATTATATTAAGAGCAGACAGTTTAACAGTTTATTTTCCAAGAGTTCTTTGCTGTATACAACCCATTTCTGTTTACATTTTCTTTAATTTACACAAAAATCATTTGAATAGGTATTATATTCCCATTATAAACAAGATGAAACTGAGACTTAAAGGGACCAGGCTATATAAGGTCATAGAATCATGGTTATAGACCTAAGGTCATAGAATCAAGGCTCAAATACAAACACTATGGCTTCAAATTCAAATTATATACCCCATGTCTGGTTACACAATAAATTATAAAACATTTATCAAGAGATATTTAAGGGAAACTCAATTATCAAGATTCAAAAATTTTTAAATATACTTAACTCAAAGTAAGTTAGAAAATTCAATTATTTACTGTACTCCCTCTTTTCACTCAATATTCTGGTTAATAAAAATACTATTGTGTATAAATGACCCACTCTTATTTCTGATATTAATATATAACATATAAAAGTGTATATTTACAAGGGGTTTCACAATAAATATATTGCAAGAATAATTTAATTGAAGATCCTTAAATCACGAATGCAAATTGTCTTTTCCAAGGAAAATTTCAATTTTTAATTTGGAGAGTAAAAGAATTTCAATAAAAATCCCCTTTAACTCAGAGTTACAGGAAGAAAAATAGTCTACAGGTCACTATTAGGCAACAATTACATTTAATTTACTGTTATTTTAAATAAATTTTAGATATTTTTAAAAATATATAAGTTCCTTTACTTTTTCTAAGAGTATCCTTTCTTCATTTTAAGTCAAAGCATTTTCTGCAGACCATTAAGGTCCTCTAGAAATCATGTACTTCATCAAATAAACTAGCTTTCAGAGTTTTCCCCATATATCTTTTTATGCAGAAGATATATGTGTTTGATGATTGTTGTATTTTTCTCATTTTCAAAGTAAACATGGGAGCCTCTTACCTTATTTCAGGGAAAGCAGTGAAAGTCTGGTGTATGGACCAATCCTGTCTCTAATTAAGTGACAGCTGTGTCATATCTGAATGAAATGGAAACACTAAGAAACATTAACGCTCTTTGGATTTATAAATTTTTAAAGTAATGCATTAAATGGAAAAAAACAAAGTATAATAAAAATATCAATGTTGTTGCTTACTTTGTTTAACTTTCACTTGTTTCCATAGAATTATAACTTCTGATTTTGTGGGAAATTAACTTGCTTCATCAATTTTTGCGATAAAAGAATATCTATGAAAACCAACAAGAAACACAGTATAAAGTCATGCAAACATATATGGCATAAATAACTGTTGAAGTTAGATTTCAAAATATTTTAGAAACTTTATTTAAATTGTATGCAAAGTTGAATTATGTCTCCTGCTTTGCTTCATCTGTTCCTGGCAATATACTAATTGTGTCGCACAACCACTCTTACAATCATTTAAAGGGTTCTTCTGCATAACTCTAATTCTAGTTATCTAGGAAAGATACCAGTCACCTCTACCATTGGGAAATAAAATTGCTCTTTTAGTCATAGTTCAATATTTAATCATTATTTATTACATTCTGATAATTGGAAATACTTTTAAAATACATGTCCTTATTTCCTATATTTTAAGAAATAGCAATATGCTCCCACATATTAATTTCAAAAATAATATTATTAAAATATAACCCAGGAGTAATTCATTTAGCATATTAAACCATCTATGATTGGTGTACAGTAGATAAGCCAGATTTTTCTCCTTGTAAATGGAATGTTTCCATATAAAGAGACATTCTATTCAGAAGAGAATTATCTGCATGATAATTTCATTCTTAGGATAATTTAGGAGAGATAATGGTCATCATTGAAAATGATAATATTTGAATTAATAGGTGCTGTCAATAAGTAGTGAATGGAATTATACCCAGAAATTAATATAACAAAAAATAATGTTTGCTTCCATTGCAGATTATTAAATTTTGCCAAAAAATATTTTCTGAGTATGAGACAGTGTGGATAGGAAATTCAAGAATGGTATCATTTGGGCTCACACGTGGTTCTAGAATATTTTTATTTCTATGCTTGTAAAAAATGGGAAAATATTACCCAAACCAGGTGGGCCTCGTAAGAAGTTGGTTAAGGAAGAAGCCATTGGATATAGCCCTGAGCTATCCAGGCAAAGCAATTCTATTCAATAAAAAATAGCCGGGGCCGGCTGTAGCCCAGTTGGTAGGGTGCCGGTTTACCACATGGGAGGCCGAGGGTTTGGTCCCCGGGGCCTCCTCGAACGGGCAGGTCGCCTGGAGAAGGCAGGCCAATGCTGGTGGGGCACGCCGCCCCCTGAGGGTTAGGGTTCACCAAGACAATATTGGCTGAAATGCCCAAATGTATCCTTGCAATCAGTAATATTTGTAACATTCACAGTGCAGTCCTTTTATTAAACATGCAATCCAATAAAAATAGAATAAATTAGCTGAGATTTATTTCAATAAGCTTTGTGATTTTTAAAATAAAATTTTGGTTACCCACTAAAATCAAGAAGGCCTTTTCTTCCACAAATAATTTCATGATTGCTCCCAATATTTTCAATTTCACTGCTGTTGTTTTGACATAACTATTAATTATGTCCTTCCAAAAGTGTCCAGTGTAAATAATGTGTATACCCTACCTATCGATATTCATTGTGTTTAACGTTTATGATCTAGCACTGCACATTTTTTTCCCTATGCAACTTTATTGGAGTTAACTATGAAAGAACATTGTTTCATGTTAAAAATAGAACGACTTTCTCCACTGAAACAAGCACAGGTGTTAAGTTGCCAATTAAACTGAAGTAAACTGTCAAACCAAAAATTTTAATTATACTTTCTTCATTTTGACTTTATGTCTTTTCATTCTACAAGAGTCCCAACAACGTCAATTTGGGCATGCTGCTGCTCGAAATGATTCAGCCCCAGAGCTCCCAGAGGAAAGGGTTGCTCACCTGCCCTCAGGAATGAGGTCATTGCCTAGTGTATCTATTGGGTTTCTGCTGTGACAAAATTAAACATTTAGATCTCTTGTCAGCACTAAGTTTGTCCTTCTAGCAGGAATAAAGGAAATGTCACTTGAGAATATCCCTGTGTGAGGTTTGGTTTCTCCTAACAGATAAAATAAAATGTAAAGTTTTATTTATTTATTTTTTACAGAAACCACAGTTTAAATACTTACGACAAGTTTTATTTCACAGAGAGATAAATCTTGGCTTGTAACAACACACGCGGGAGACTGAAATGTTTATTGCCTAGAAATGCATGAGTTGGAAGTTTAGTGTTTTCTGGAATAGGGCTATTTGTTAAGTGCATTGCAAAAATAACTCTTTTTGATAAAGTGTGCTGACGTGGCAACACTGAAGTTATTCTAAATTAAAGAAACAAATTTGTTTTAATTATGCAATATTCATTTTTGTAACTGTTTAAAAAAGGGAGGAACAGATTAGTTGGGCTTACTTTTTAATTGAAAGACGAACTTAACTCCCAGCCTCTTATTTTAAATTGCAGAAAACAACATCTGAAATTTCACACTTTTAAAAATATCATAGCTAATTATATTTGTCTTCTGTTGTGGTTCTCATTCATTTGCTTTATATCATTTGAATCTTAACCTTAAGTTTAGCAAAAATAATTAGTCTACATTTTACTAGCAGATTCAGAAGTCACCCAAAACATGATTGCAAGCTCTCAAAATATACAATCTTGTATTTTACTTTGTTTATCCATTTCAGAAAGCACAGCCTTTAGTATATATTGTAGACTCCATAATTACTTGCATACAGCAATGTCTCAGGCATAAATTTGATCTCTGGGTGACCTTGAGGTCTATATACCTAAAAGGTAAGAAACCAAAAACAAGCATTAAACATTGCTTTATTACATAGACATGACAATGAGGTGACACATTAAGCCATCATTCCCATTGAGGACTATATTGACATGCTACATTATTTTAATCTTAATTAAAAATAATTGTGCTGCCTGTGTGCTTTCTTAGCCTTTAATTAACATAAGCTCTTCAAAACTAAAGTGGCAGCATAATAATGCATTCATAATTTATAGTATAAATGGTGGCCCTAGGGAATCTGCCTTGCTAAAATTCCCTTGCAGGTCTCTGCTGATGTCACACTGCTGATGAGAACACCAATCAGCCAGAGGATGAACAGGGAAAAAGAAAACCTTCCAGGACTGAGATTATGTTTAAAAGTCTCATATTTTCTTGCTCTACCATCCTTCCAATCAATCATCAGTTAGTGCATTTTCAAGCTTCCGTGTGTATATGTATGTGTGTACGTGTGTGTTCACAATATTTTTATGGTACGTAGTGGCTTATTTCCCAATTAGGAAAATCCTCAGATGACAGTCAAGTGAGTATAAACACTACAGACTCTAATTATAATTCCACCTAAATAGGCCTACAAGTAGCTAAAGAGAATTGGATGGACGGCTTTGGTAAAGGCGATGACAGGCAGTTCAGAGTTACAACTAATGTTAATTTTTTTTTCTTCCTGAATATCTTTATTCAGTCCATGCTTGATAATCTGCATTTTCGTAAGGGATCATTGGGGCAGATAATTTAAAATAACAGAACATCCCCCTAAATCATTTATATTTGACCTTGGAAAGCTTTATAAACTTGGGCAGAGAATAGATTCACATTCTTGATTATTTCTTCTTAAGCAAAAATTGCAAAGTGAAGAGGCCTGAAGGAATGCAAGGTAACAAAGGAAAGTCCTGGAATTATCAATTCAGATCATGCATAAGTGGATTGGCTTCGGGTCATTGTGCTTGTTTCTTTAACTAAAAATCTAGTGCCTGATTTTCTTTATTATTCTACTGATTTATTCTACCCTAAGACCAAATGCATGATTATAGGCCACGAACTCCTGGATCATCTTAAATAGCATAGCAAATGTGAGCCTGCACATCCTTTTTGATATATTTCATACAAAACATAACATACATTCTTTAAAAAAAAGTAGAATTTCTTTTATGTCTACAGTGGATAAGTACTCTCAATGAAACTGAAACCAGTATTGCATTTTCTCTAATACGTAGAGGAATAATTTAGAACTGCCTCTTGCAAGTTGTTATAAGATAGATAACTCTTTAGGAAGTAGGTTATTTTTTCCTTTCCTTCTCTCTGTTTTGGTATAAATAAAATGTTGGAAAATGTTATCTCATTTAAATGATTGCTTCACTTTTTCTATTAATTCTTTCTAAGAATTAAAAAGATAATTAATTTTATTTCTGGATATAATTTCAGACTATATACTTATTTTAACGGAGCATGTTTTCCCATAAAGTGGTGGAAATATTATATTTCCTACATATGCCTTGTAGAAGAACTTTGAGGATTTTCTTATATATTTATGAGGAGCTAAGAAATAATTATGTATAATTTCCTGTAAATCTATACATATTATACAATCCAATTGCTTCTTCATTAATCAGATTTATATAAAAATTGATTTTAGACTCTCAATTTAACAATCAAAAGAATTAGTCCACCAATATTGTGTAATTTTTAAATACAAACTATTCACCACAAATTATTTCATTACTACCACAGATAGTAGAATCATAATAATTATTATTAACATTATGAAATGTATTAATCATTATCTAATACCCATCCCAATGCTAACCTACTCTCTCTGAAATATGTTTACAGTCTAAAATATTTTGAATTAAAACAGAATTCTACTTTATTGAGGGATTTAATAATTTTGGATTATAAGCAAATTGGAAGTGATATTTTGTTGGTGAAAAACATGATATGTCAAAAACCATGACATGCTAAGCGGAAAAAAGTCAAAAGGAAAATTGGAATAAGGTTTAGAATTCATCTGTCTTTGGCAGAAATCACTTTAAACCATCTAACTTGTAGTACATTTAACTCTTCTCCTATTCATGCATTGATGAAACACATACTACTCTGCCCCATTGTCCAAACCCTTGTGAAACCTTTCTGTACTTAGAAATTCTTCCTATAATTGAAAAAAAATCTATTTTTATGCAGCTTTTAGTGATTTGTCCTGGTTACATCCTTAGGACCAAAGTGGAATAAATCTCTTGACTTTGCCAAAGGAAAACTCTTCAAATATTTGAAATGTGTTTTATTCTCTTCCTAGAGTTCCCATTTTTAAGGTAAACAGCATCAAGTTCTTCGCCATTTCTCTTGCTTCTTACCTTTAAATATAGATAGTTGGTGTTTCAATACAGCTAATGACATAAGACAAGGCAACTTCCCATCATTTCTATTAGCTTTTGAATCTTACTTCTTTTATAAGCTGCAACTAGTAACCATACTTGTCTTTTTGGAATTTTGCCTGTTAAGACTGAACTCATTTTCGTATCACTATTTTCTTATTCTGGCTTTGAAAGGAAATTTTAAGACCTGATCTTTTATGAACAGATTGTTTAAAATAATAAAATAGAAGGCTCCCTTCATATTTGCATTGATGCAATTAATGATATTTTTGACTGCAATGTTTCAGTTGCTGTGAAATTTGTTTTGTTTTACTCTCAACTTATATTCCTTTATCTTATTCACAAAGATAACAAGGAAAAAGTTATTCAAAAAATAATAAAAATCTTAGTATTGTAGTTCTGTTCATGACATCCTCTAATTATTAGCTCAGTGTACTTCCAAATAAAAGGTGAAACAATTAGTTTAGGACACATTTTATTCCTTGACTAATCTAATGTGATACCTAGTTATTATTAATTATTTTCAGAGTATCTGAAATCCACCATTAATTTCATTTTTTAAAAAAATTGTAAAGTCTTATCACCTGAAATATCTTTCACCATGATTTTTGTTTAGTTTCTGTAAGACTGTCAGTAACCATGTCAGCAATTCTCCTAACTCCCTCTAATGCAATTTGTTTGGCTAAAAAACTGAAGAATGTTTGAATTATTTGGAGTTTCCCCCTGCCACAAGTCTGGGACTAAATTTACCTTTTTAAAATTACTTTCTACCTTAAAAGTCTTTCTGTTTCATTCAGAACTTTGGAGCAAATTAGAAATTAAATAACTATGTCTTTTTGCTCTGATCTGTTAATCCTGCCTTGTCTTCCACAATCTGTGGAATCTCTGAAATTTTATTCATCAAATTTCTAGTGTTTTATTTGCGCCAAGCGCTGTCGTTAAGTTTGAGGCATTCAAAGATAAATAAAACCTAAGGATGTCTGCCATCTCTACCCAATTTGTTTGTATTTCTTCTGGAGTTGCATTTCATTTTATCTTAAACATATTGTTTTCTAATATCACATAAATAATATTTATTAGCATTAAATTCAAATTTGCTAGAACCATAATTCCTTTTCTAGTTTCTCTTACATTATCTGGGAAAAATTCCTTTTTTTCTCCACTTCATTTCATTCACTATGTGTAAGTCAAAGAGGGAGAAGACCCAGGTCTATATATCCAGCACATTTATTATTTTTAACTCAAAATAGAGACTTTACATCTATTTTGGTCATTTGGACAATCGGTGCAACTATAACTCAGAATCATTTATAAATCTGTGCCTCTGATGGACAGAAGGGAATGAAAATGTTCTCATTAGAGGGACTAGCATGTGCAAAGGCATAAGAGTCTGGAACATTCGTGTGTGTATGAAAGAACTAACACCTCTCACTATGCAGAGATTATGTGGAAGAATTGGTAGAAAATGAGGTTAAATTATTTGGCTCTAAATCTCCTAGTGTTTGGGCAAGTCACAGAGTCTTCCAAAAGATCATAAGCCTTCATGTCTGTATATTCAAAGAATAAACTTTCATTCAGATGAATTAATGAATCTAGAAAAAATATTAATCTACTGTTGAAGCAATTAGAAAATATAAAAACTTGTGTAAAAAGCTTTCACTTTTCAATTCTCATCAAGTTAAGACCATTTATTGAATGAATGAGTATAAACTCAAAAAACACTGATATATTATATAAAAGATCAAGTAGGGTATTACTCAAAACCTCTCATTTTTGACATTTAAACTTTTGCTTCTATTAAAGAGGAGACAGAATGAAGATCAGGGACTATAGTGGCTAGTAACAGTGTACTTTAAATATTATCTAAAAACTGTAGGAACATATGTACCATATATATACGTTTTAGTGACTTTTTTGAGAGCCAAAGATATCACTTTAACAGAGGTGATATGAATAACTAATATTTGCACAATGTTTCACATGCTAAGAACAGAATATGTTTATTATTCTATTATTACATGTATATTAGGGCCAGTAAACCTGATTTTTGTTGATTTTAAACTGTTGTCCTAAGAGCAATCGTGTTGATATATGTATATGGAGTACCAAATATGAGTTTATATCATCTACGTTTGCATATTTTGACTAAAATCATAACTCTTATACTTATACATTTTAATTATAACATAAATCTTGTAATGAACTTGCTGTTTCTTTTTAGAACAACAAAAACAATAACAATGATAATAACACCAAGCATATTGTTGATGTCTGAGGAGATATTTTAATGGACAGAGTATAAGAAATAAAACTGATGATGGAATATTCTCAAGGGAAAGCTAAAATGAATTGTGGATTGTATTCTACTTGTATTTTGAATGCATCCTTAGTGAGTTTCACAATCTGACAATGTTTCATTTCTCATGCATCCTGCTTTACTGGTCTGTGGCAAGAAAGTCAAGTATTTAAGGATCCCT
This sequence comes from Chaetophractus vellerosus, assembly GCA_004027955.1. Classification (NCBI taxonomy): domain Eukaryota; kingdom Metazoa; phylum Chordata; class Mammalia; order Cingulata; family Chlamyphoridae; genus Chaetophractus; species Chaetophractus vellerosus. The sequence goes on from PVKH010031997.1 coordinate 10,279, forward strand.
GCTGGTTAAGCCTCTCTACAGCTCCCCTGGGTAGAATACTGTTTTGAAACAAGAATTGTCTCAACCTTAAAATCTGGCATTCTCATTGGAAGCCTTGGCAATGAAAATCTGTGATGCCTGCATGTGAAAATTGACACTGATTTTAGTCTGAATAATATCATACTTTTAAAGAAAAGCAAGTGAAGTTCTTTGGTCTAGACCCACCTTAGTGAAAATGAAGTTAGATGCTTCCACATTCTTTTCCTGATGGCTATGGTATCAGGGGCAGGGTAGACAGAGAATCCCTGAGCTCTCTATAAGATTTAATGTTTTTTCAATTCCCTATAATATGATACAAAATTAAAGTTTCTTTTCTTGATATACTGGAATTCTTTAACAGATTTTCCAAAATGTACATTATATAAGTTAAACTCTATGGGGAAAGCTGATATATTTTTTCAGAAAACCAGCTAGAATCTAAAGTTGTTAAAACACTTATATAATGAGTGCAATAATACTTAGTTGTCCAACTAAGCTTTATCAATATTATTTAGAAATTTTCTGATAGAAAGGCTTGGTCCATTGATTCAACTTTTAATTTACTGGTCAGTAAGCATATTTGTGAAAACTGTGCTGATTTGATATTGGGGCAAGTATTTAATTATGCATTGCCAAAAGATGTGATTTCACTTCTACACACTTTGTAATTTCAGTTTGTCCCAAGCAAAACTATGTGAAAAATTTGATGAACAAAACTGTACCAAGTACTTCATTCTTCTTTAATTATTTCGTTGCAGGGAATATAAAAGCAGAATATTTAGTCTTTAGGGGGAGCATGAATAATTGCTTTTCCATGACCAGAGTACTGTAGTTCATAAATTCTAAGCTGCATAAGTTTTCAACATTTTAATATCTAACATCTCTGAAATAGGGATGTATTTGTTTACAGATGATGTGTTGCAGTTTAATTGGCAAAGTTTCTTCTCCTTAGGTTGAAACATTAATAACAGTGTGTCTTATAATAGATGACTTACTGGTATTGATGAAATAGACTCCATTTCTGACACCATTTGATAGGTAGAAGAAATGTTAACTTTTAGTTGACTTGAAGAGTTCCTATTGAAGAGCTTATGTTTGCCATCTGGTAGTTTAATTTTCTCAATGTATTGCTTTTTCAAAGGGAGTTTTGCAATTAAGTTCTTGAGAATATTAAGCCCAAGAATGAGTGATTCCTTCTGGGTGATTTTAGCTGTAGCGTCAAAGATTTATGAATGCTGGGAGTCAAGGAAAGTATTCAACAGCAGGTACAAATTAGCTTTAGAATTGCTTTATAAAATGGTGTTTTGAAATAACAGTATCTGGCACTATGAGGTTTTTTTTTGTTTAACTTATATATCAGCATCCATTAGTTTGAGGAAAAAGGAGGAAATTTAAATTGTGGAGTACTATTAGTAATTGAAAAAAATTCTGATTTTTTTTCTTGAGACCCTAGGGTTATAATGAAATACACTGAATATCTGAACAATTTTCATGATATTAAAATTCCCAACATATTAAGACATTGGGGGGAGGTAATAACAGAATAAGAGGGGAAAAAAAAAGGAAGATCCAATTGACCCAAATCTACAGAGCCTATACCTCTTAACAACTCAACTTCAAGAAATTTATAAGCAAAATATATATGCATTTGTTTGCACAGATGCCCACACATAAATTATTATTATTTTTTTTTTTTTTAAAGATTTATTTATTTTATTACATATCTCCCCTTCCCCCCCCGCTGCGGCGACGCGCCGAGACTGGGTCACTGCGCAGGCGCGGCTTTCCCCGCTTGTGGGCGGCCTCTGCTTCCATCACGGCCAGCTTTTTCAGTTCGCGGGTGGCTGGCTGCGCTCGATTTGCAGGCGACCTGCCCTGCCCGTGGCGGCTTTTGCCTGTCCGTGGCAGCTTTTTGCCCTGCCCACGGCGGCTCCGGCCCGC
>PVKH010031998.1:0-12236 GCA_004027955.1 Chaetophractus vellerosus
TTACTGGTGTGGGTGCATGAGTGCTAAGGTCAAACCAAGGAAGTTGCTAGTAGGGAAAGGGAAACGGATTTGGGCTTTATAAACTTAGGTGCAGAGTCAGATAGGTATTGGAGACCCAAAAAGATGCAATCCATGGGAACTGGGATTTGAAACTGCAAGGGCTTAGCTGTATGATTGCTTGAGTGGGTATAAAATCTGGATGAATACTGGCTGTCATTTTAGTGATGTAATTCTATCTGTACTTATCTGAGAAGTACCCTTGATATCCCAGAGGTTCATAATTTAAAATGGAAATGCTCTAGCCTTTCCAATAATTTCTGTTATTCTTTATGAGATCAAATCACAGAGAAGCTATTCTTGTGGAAAAAGCACCAGACATGGGGTCAAAAGAGGAACATTAGAAAACAAGTACTATCAGTCACTAGCTCTTTGACCTTGGACAAGTTAATTCCCCTCTATTAATTTATATAAAAAGGACATTATAAATTCTTCTTCAGAGGATATAGAAGCTATTATTATGATTACTAATACATAACTGGTGATAAAATGTTAGGTGAACTTTTGAAGGAAGGTAACTATGATTGTTCAGGATACAGAGTTAGGAAAGGAGACAGTATACTACTATGCACCAAACAAAAGAATACAGGACGTGCAAAGAAAGAAGGGGGTAGTCGGGAGTGAGTGGGGAAGATTTTTTCGGAAGGAATATATTGGAACTTCCAAAGTCTCTATGTTCTGCCACAAATTTCTTTCAGTTTAACCTTGGACCACATCTGTCTTGTAGCATGATCCTGAAGAATTGAATTATATCAACAGCTGGTTAATGTGGACTTCCAGTCTTTGACATTATGAAGTTTCCTATGTGGTAGTCTAGCAGTTTGACATGAAAACAGAACTTGGAATTCAATTTCTGCCTCTGTATTGACCTTCAAGATGCCCATTATATTAAGCTACAGATTCTTTTGGTGATTTGGCAATAAATTAAGAGATAAGAGTAAGTACAGTAGTTAAAAAAAAAGTAGTGAGTGAGCAGTAAAATAATTTCCTTCTCTACTTCACTCCTCCATATATCCTTCAAACACTAATTAACAAAGGCCATAGATTTACCTTGCCTGATGAAACAGTTCAATTAAAGTTCAGTCACAGTTAGACTGAATGGTTTAAGACTGGCAGATTTTGTGACATGACACCATCTTAACATTAGGGAGAGAAGAAATAAAGTGCAATCAATTCTCTATTATAATCAGCTGATTTATAATACACCCTTAAAGATCATCATTTCAGTTTACTTCTAATATTAATTAATAATGAACAAGCATATTTTAAGGAGTATTATTAGAGTCATTCACTTTCCTCCAAAGACATTCGGTATTTCAAGAAAGCTCAACTTGGAATGTTCAAAGGAAATAAATAGCTACAGTAATAATTCAAGAAACATATAAAAATCTCTAGTACTCAGTAGTCCTGTTCCTGACATTGTGGAAACTAAGATCCTCTCCTCTCAAGAGTTCAAGTGGAAAGACAGAAAGAAATTAAAAAATAATAATGGAAAGATGAAATATAAATGAAATTTGTAAGCTAGAGGATAGAGGAAGGGAACAGAAAAGGAAATTTCAGTAAATGTAAAGGTAGATTGAAGGAGACAGTACAGAATATGACGGTAGGCTTAATTTTTGTTTATGAATGAATTGATTGCTTATACATTCTTTACTTAGTAATTTTGTAAATGTCTTGGAAGATCCTACTTAATGCATTTATTACAAGCTTTTATGGATTGTGTGATTTGCAACTGTGTTTCATCAAATGACATCATCATGAAAGCAAATTGAAATGTTCATTTAAAAATTGAATGGAAATTGAACAGCTCCAATAATTGCCATTATATACACAATCATTACAATCAAGAGTCATTGAAAAATCTTCATGAAATGAGGGACAAATCTAGACATATATGAAAAAGAATATGAATGTACTGAGAGTAGATTTTTCTTGAATTAAACACACTATTAGGGTCACTGTGTGCAATTAAGGTCAATATTTTATCAATATATGAGTATTATCAAAATAGAATTTTATCTAGATTTTGCAATAATGTTTTTTATCCTATAAACTGCACCAAGGTGTCATAATGGAAAGATTCTCAAAAGAGTGATTATATTTGCTGAATCTTCCCTGAAACCAAACTTCTGTCTTTGGCAATGGGAAAATGGATATAAATCAACTTTTTGTTCTGTTGGGGTCTTAGAAGAGAAAACAAATATAGAGCACCAACCACTTGAATTGGGAAAAATACTCAAAAAGTGTCATGTGAAAGCAGACTGGTGGAGGCCATTCATAAAAAAGTGGGGAACACAGAGATTTCTAGATTTAGAAGGAGAATGTCAACACCAATCTCATATCTGATGCAGAAAGACATATACATTGTGTAACATCTTGAATGTAATGGGTTAAGGGAGGAAAGTCTTAAATCTTTGAGGCAGTAAAACATATTGGACTAGAATCCAAATTTTTATCTACAGCCCTGGAAGCTTAAAAATAATAGAATTGTAACAACAGACTAATGCGAGAAAATGGCTGCAATTAGAGAATAAAATCTCCATTAGAAATACAACTCGCGTATGGGAGTGAAAGAACACATTTCAAGATACATAAGAATTTAATAGAACCAATCTTAGGAAAATGCTTCATGCGCTTGAGAAAAAGACTAATAATCATAAATGAAACACATAATAACCCTCAAGATAGGGGAACGTAAAGAGGAGAAGAAGGGGAGTAATGAAACTCTCTTATTTGAAATACATGATAGCTGGATAGATAGATATAGATAGATAGATGATGGTGATGATAGATAGATCATCCAAAAAAGAAGCTGTTTTAGTTTTCTACTTTATACATAGTGTATTAGTTTTCCAGTTGCTAAAACAAATACCATTTAATGGGTTAGCTGATATAATGAGAATTTACGGGTTCACAGTTTTGAGGTTAGGAGAAGTCCAAAATCAAAGCATCAACAAGGTGATGCTTTCTCCCTGAAGGCAGTCTGCCAGTAATTCTTGGGGTTCTTGGTTTTTCTATCACAGAGTAAGGTAGATGGTGGTATCTTCTCTTTTATCTTCCAGTTCTATTGACTTCCAACATCTGGCTGCTCCCCATGACTTTTCCTTTCTGTGTCCAATTTCCCTTGCCTATATGACCTTCAGCTATACTGAAATAAGGTCTAACCTCATCCAGGTTGGGCAGACTCGAACTAATAACATCTTCAGGATGATGCAACTTCTTTAGCTTGTTTGTTCCTAAACAGACTAAACAGAGAGATGATTTAAAGTTTGATCAATTTAGTAAGTTCTAATTTTGTAAAAAAAAAAAAAAAAGTAAACCGATTTTAACTGAAATTCAGCCTATAATATCATGAAACAAATAAAATAATTGAAGCAGAATCTGGGTATCATATTATTTCCCACTATTTAGCTAACTATACTGAAGCCAGGGAGAGGGAATAGATATGTAATATGGGGGCATTTTCAGGACCTGGAATTGACCTAGATGACATTGCAACAACAGATACAGGCCATTATATATCCTGCCATAACTTATAGAATTGAGTGGGAGACAGTGTAAACTATAATGTAAACTATAGACCATGCTTAGTGGCAATGCTCCAAAATGTATTTATCAATTGCAATGAATGTACCACACTAATGAAAGAAGTTGTTAATGTGGGTAAAAGTGGGAGGTGTGGGGAGCGGGGCACATGGGAATCCCTTATATTTTTTTATGTAACATTTTATGCAATCTAAGAATCTTTTAAAAATAAATAAAAAATATATTTTAAAAACAGAGAGGAAAAGAGAGAGGGAACCAATGTGCTTATTTTCCCCAGTTTTGGAATGCATAATTGAAACAGATGTACTCAGCAACTGGCAGTATCTCTACATTGGTTCCCTGACCTGTGGAGTGATGGCGATTATGATTGGAAAGGCCAAGTAGAAACCACCAGAACTGCCTCTACCTAGGAATATAGTAAACCAAGAGCAACACCACATTCCAGGAGGAATTGTAGCAATTAGTACAACCATCAAGGATGCAAGTACAGCGATTCCCACTCACCTACGTGATTCTCCCATTTGGCCTCTGCAGAAAAAAAAAAAGATGTTAAAGGATGATAGTAGAGCCTTATGAATTTAAACAGTCTGTATATATTTGTCATAGCCCTAGAAAATTAAAACACCTGATTTTGGATTGGGGAATTAGATATTAATCTGTTCATTCTTTTGAAATTGATAAGAAATTTAATATAATCCCAACTAAAATCTATGTAGAATATTTTTCTGTAAAAATTGAACAACAGATTCTAAAATTTATAAGGAAGTGCAAGAGACTTAGAATAGCCAAGATAATTTAGAAAAAGGGAGCGAGTTGGATAAATTTTGCTACTATGGATATCAGTAATCAAAATAATGTGTTACTGATGGTTAGCATTTAGGTCAATGAAACAAAATGGAGGATCCAGAAACATATCCACACAGGTTCAATTAATTTTCAACAAATGTTCCTGGTGAAAGGAAAGTGTTTACAAGAAATGGTGCTGGCATACAGAGGTATCTGAGATCTGTGTGAGGAAGGAAGGGAAACTTGACCCCTACATCTCACTATACACAGCAATCAGTTCAAGATGGATCTTTACCTAAACATCAAAGCTATAACTATAAAACATTTAGATGAAAGCACAGAACACATTCGTAACTTTGGAGTGGGCAATCTGTTTATTTCCATGATAACTGCATCCTGGCTAGCAGGAAGAAGGAAAGGGGAAGAGAAATTATCGTTTTAAGAACGTGACACTCAAAGTTGGACTCATCACTTCCACTCACATTTCATTGACTGAAATGTCATCAGGTGGCCACACCCATTTGCAAGGCAAATTGGGAAATTATTTTTACCTGGTAACCAATGTACCTTACCAAACTTTATTACCATGAAAGCATATTGGTGGACAGTTAATATTCTCTGTGTATCAACATAGATGTTGTATTTTGGAGTTATGTACCCCAGGAAAACATGTTCTTTGTCTTAATCCATTCCTGTGGGTGTGAATCTGTTGTAAATAAGACCTTTGATGCTGTTAACTTCTGATAAGGTGTGGCCCAAGTGAATCAGGATGTGTCTTAATCCTATTTCTAGAAGCCTTGTAGAAAAAGCTACAGAGAAAGAAAGCCACTTGGAAGAGAAATAGGAAGTCCAAGGAACCTGGAAGTGAAAGAAGAAACTGCCAAGTGTACTAAGTTCACCTGCAGGCAGCCCCAGAATGCCAGCCTTCAGGGAGAAAGCTTTGCCTTAATGATGCCTCTATTTGGACTTCTCCTAGCCTTTAAATGGTGAACTAATAAATTTCTGTGGGTTAAGCCAACCCATTGTATGGTATTTGTTTAGCAGCTGGGAAACTAATACAATAGATAAATCTGGAGACTTTACAAACAATCCTGTATTTCCATTTAACTCCACAAACTGCAAGTTCTGGCAACACTGAGCTATGCTTATGCACAGAAGGAAGAGTGGTTTTCACTTGGCATGGTCTTTCCAGTTCTCTACAGTACCTACCACTCATTTAAATTTTCTGCCTGGCCCCTACTGATATTTTAGTTTGGAATATCATGCAGATTCATTTCCTCTGATCTGGTTCCCTTGGCATGTAGAGAAACGTTTGTCTGTGTGTGTTAATGGTTTGCTATTGAGGGACTATATAGAGTATAGAGTGAGGATTAAGAGCCTGCCACCAAAGCCAGACTGCATGATGTGAAATACAGGCTCAACTTCGAGCTGTGTGACCTGAGGTCAGTGTTTTAGCTACCCTGTGCCTTTGCTCACTCACCAGTGAAAAGGACATATTATAGTATCTTCTTCATTGGGTTTTTAGTAGGTTTAAGATCATCAATACATGGATAATAATTAGTATAGAACTTGGCTTAGCTTCCTTTCAAAGAATATCTGTTCATTCATTATAATTTGATTTATCTGACAGACTGTTTTGCATTTGGTTCCTTCTACACTTCTATGATTACCGATCATTACCAAAACCTTGAAATTTAGGTTTCCTAACATACTCTACCCTTATAAATGCTTTTTCACTGATTTATAGTTAGTTTTACAATTATCTATGCAAAATCTGTCTCCCCCACAATACATTGATTTTCTTAAGGGTGCAAACTTCTTTTCTTTCAATTCTGTACCCTAGTGACTAGGACAGGACTTGGTATACTAAATGTTCCCCAAGTGAAGAAGTAGGATTAGGGGGAAGCCGATCACAGTCTCAAAGCACTTTAGAATGGGTTAACACCTTCAATTAGGGTTGTCTCTAGACAGTGCCAAATGTGACTTCAGGGCAAAATGGTTGCCAGGTGAGAAACCACTGCCAGAGATCATGTTACCTTTAACCATGACAACCAACTTAGAGTTTCCCATTACTAGAGTCAACAACACATTCTTTTGACTTGTATTTAATTGAAATAATTTGAATGTCCTCACAATTAACTGCATAAACTTCCTTATCTCATCATTGACTGATTTTTTGTTTCTGACACTCTCATAATGCATAAAAGTATTATGTAGTCAGTCTTTGCTAGTAGGTTTCTTGGTTTGAAATCTTGAAGTGAAGGAATTAGCATCTAAACAATAAACTGGCGTTTTTGTTCACATAGTCAACAAAATATGGGTTGAGTCCCTACTATAACACAGGCCCTGAAGATAGCGGAGCAAACAAACAATTCTCCTGCGCTAGTGAAATAAAATCATTTGAAATACTAAAACCATGCACATTCTCTTCCCAAAAATCAAGTATGTTGTTTTGAAAAGAAGCAACTATATAATGTGTTGTTAAAATATGCAAATGCAGTATCTGGAAAAACTAAATCTTTGAGGATTGGCTTTAAAAATATTGGGCGCATTGTTGAAATGGTTTTGAAAAGGTCAGGCATTCTGCCAAATTTAATGAAGAAATGGTAGACTAATCTGTAATGTTTTTGTGACTTGTTAAAGTTATAAGAAGGAGATTCACTTGCTTACATGCCTGACCTATATAGATAGTGTATTAGACATATATTAAACATCAAATATTATAAAGCAGTGAAATCTAAAGCATGTATTGTGGATTTCTTTATTTAAATGATCACTCAGTTTCATTGAATATTTGCTGGTGTGGGCAGTGTTTACAATATTTATTCTCAGCTGATCCCCATAATAGCCAGGCTGAGTAGTAAACCAAGTAATGTTTATTCTATTCTATATAAGAGCAAGGAGGATTAGGAAGGTTTATTGTTTCTAATTTGCTGAGTTATTTAGAAGATCCAGTTTTAGTACTTAGGTCATCTACCACAAAAGATGGAAAGTTGGAAGAAGGGGGAGAAGGAAATGTGAGAGGAGAATGAAAGGAAGGTAAGAAGAGAGGAAAAATACAGGAATTGTAAAGATGCAACAAAACTTTCCTTATTAAAAATTGGTTTTATTTTCATAGTGGACACCATAAAATAATTTGCAGACAAATTGCTAGAAAAAGGAGAGATTAGCAAGTTTGTGTGATACAAGATCAAAACACAAAAATCAATTATATTTATATTTTTTAAAAAACAAGAAAAGAAATTTTAATTTTTAAAATATAATATACAGTAAAAACAAACATATAAAGTATCTTGGAGCAAAAACATTTTTAAAAATCTTTTAATAAAGCCTTTACTCACATTTTGAACAGGTTCAGCCATCACTGAAACTGGTCATTTCTAAATTTTAATTTGGGCAATAAAGCTACCATGCAAAGTAACACAAGGTTGAAAAATTAACAGCCATCCACCCAGTGCAGGACCCATTGCAACTTCCACTTTCTCTGGATGTTTTACTTAGAGAGGGTGTGACCATATTCCAGCTGCTAGTCTGTAAATATGAGCCTCTGCTTTGAAACAAAGCTCACAAAAGACATGCTTAAAATATATTAATAAATTCCTCCATGAGGATTTCATTCATAGAAAACTGTATTGGAGATATTAAAGGTTGCCCCGAAAATGGAGACACTTACTATATTTTTGCATAAAAGATTCACCATCATAATCATGTCAATTTTTCCCATCTCAATTCTGTCATAAAGCAATTACTTTATTTTTGAGACTTGACAAGCTCGCTGTAAAATTTCTCTGCATGACCACATCTCAAAATTGAGCTAAGATTTCATTCTAGAAGGAAAAAGTTGCAGAATTTTCCCTAGCAGATATCAAAATTGTTCCCTGCCAATAAATAACCACACACTCTGAGAATTCCAGGATTTTTGTCTGTTTGGTTCAATATTAACTGCCCACTGTAGTGCCTGGAAGTTGTTTGTACTCAAGAAATATTTTCTCAGTAAATGATTTGTTAAACTATATTAATTAAGACAATAGAGTATTGATGCATGGATAGAAACATATGTCACTGGAGTATAATAAGAAGTTTGGAAAGAGGCTAATGCATGTGTGGAAATGAGTTTTGAGACCTGGCATGGCAGTGCAGTTAAGACAGGATGGATTTTTTAATTTAAAAAAATGGAGAGAACCAGTTATACTTATGGAAAAATTAATAAATGAATCTTTATCACAAACAATAAAAATAAATCCAGGTGGACTAACAACTGAGGGGAAACTCTCTAAAGATTGTTGAAGACAATATAGAGACATATGTTTATTGGTTTTGCCTATGCAATATACAAAAAGTACAAGTTAAAAGATTGTGGATAAATTTGACTTCACTAAAATAACAAAATTACTTAAACTGAAGGGAAAACTTCACTAAGAGGGAAAGGACATTTATAATATCTATGATTGAGCAACAAATAGTATCCATAGACTAGAAAAACTTCCAAGTGATAAAGAAAAAGACACATAACGTAATAGAAATAATTGAATAGGAATTTTTACAGCAATTTTTAAAATGAATAACCCCTGAACTTTGAAATTTTGATCCATCTCATTAATAACCATGCAAAGGCAATTTAGAATCACAATAATATCAAAAACACTTGATTCCAAAAATGTAACATGTCTGCTATCATAGAAGTAGAAGTGAGAATGGGGAAAGTTTTATATACAGGTGGTGAGAATGCAATTCTTTCAACTACTTTGAAAGATAATTAAGCATGTCTGGGAACTTAAAGATGTGACTGTCCCATGATCTAGCAGTTCTGCTATCTGGTTGATACTTTACGGAAAATGCTTTTGTATTGTCTCAGTTGCCAGAGGTGCTATGACAAATACTACACAATGGGCTGCTTTAAACAACAGGAACTTATTGGTTCATGGTTTCATAGGGTAGAAGTCCAAGAGTAAGGTGTCAGCAAAGTCATGCTTTCTCCAAAGTCTATAGCATGGTGGTGATAACAATCTACTGCCACATGGTTTATTCTTACTCTGGCTTCTACTTCTGGACTCTCCTATGCTTATATGAACTGCAGCCATATAGGTTAAGGTTATCCTGCTTCAATGTGGCCTCATCTAAACGGGCTCTTCTAAGGTCCTGCTAACAAATGAATTCCCATCTCAACTAATGTTAACATCTTCTAAATTTCTATAATTTAACATTTAACATAATGTTAAATTAATAATATACAGCTTGATTAATTAATATGCAATTAAAATGTGGTTGCTTATATTTATATACTAAATTTAAATGCATTAATATACATACATATATAAATTTTTACTGTGTGTGTGTGTGTGTGTATAAATAAAAGAAAGAGAATTATCCAAACTTCCAGAAAATGGTTACATCTGGGAAGGAAAACAGAGTAAGATCAAACACAAAAGGCTTTCAAGAGTCTCAGGAGTGTCTTATTTCTTAAGATGGTTATATTGTTTATTTTCCATAACTAATCAATAATTTATGTATCTTCTACTTATTCATTTAATGTCTTAATGAAAGGAATTAACTTTATGTAAATAAAATTATAAAACAATTTTCTTAAAATTAAAAGATTTTTCAGGCTTTACTCTTATAAATCCTCTGGTGGATTTATAAATAAATAGGTAAAATACATAAATAAATAAGATTTTGAACCAAATATAGTTTTAGTTATTTGCTGAATTAGTGAGAATCCCAAGTTGACTAAGCTTAACTCTGCTCTCCTATTTTACATAAGTGGCAGATTTTCTATGTGTTTTTCTTTTAAGAAGAGAGTTAAGGGGGCCGGCTCGATAGCCCAGTGGATAGGGCGCCGGCATACCACATGGGAGGCCCTGGGTTCGATTCCCGGGGACCTCTCCTAGCGGGCAGACCGCCTTGAGAATGGCAAGCCGCCATGGGCCGGCCGGAGCCACTGTGGGCAGGGCAAGAAGCTGCCACGGACAGGGCAAGAGCCGCCACGGGAGGGCAGGTTGCCCGCGGATGGAGCGCAGCCAGCCAACCGTGAACTGAAGCAAGCGCCGGCCGTGAACGGACGCAGAGACCGCCCACAAGCGGGGAAAGCCGCGCCTGCGCAGTGACCACTCTCGGCGTGTCACCGCAGCGGGGGGAAGGGGAGATATGTAATAAAATAAATAAATCTTTAAAAAAAAAAAAGAAAAAAAAAAAAGAAAGAGTGTTAAGGATGCCAAAGCTGAAAAATTGCTTTATTACAAAACCATGCCTATGCCTATTCCCATTATTAATCCAAACCGTCAAAAATAATATATAAAATATGGATAGCATTGTCAATAGTTATATGACAAAATATTACTTATTAATTTAGAGGTAACAACTCAGAATAATACCTCTATGGATTTTTTAATATGTTGCCCACCTCCCCGTCCTTGTTTGTTTTTTTTTCAAATACTAATAATACATAAAAAAGGAAAATAAAAATCAGTGAAAATCAGAAGCTTTTAGTTTTGCAATAAAGTCACTGTCTCACTTTTGCAGACATTATAAATTGGGTCATATAAAATGATTTAACATTCTAAATCTAAATATCACATGGACCTTTATTTATATTAGACAATGCTTCTTTTTTTATTTTTTGCTTTGGTCCTTATGAATTTAATTGCAGTACACTTCTCTAAGTGAAAGTAGAACATCATTTATTACTATATCAGGAAGAGAAACATGCATTTGAATTTACAGGATAATCTGGGTATGCTTTTACCTTAGGAAGAGAACATTGGGTTTCTTTTATGTAGCTTGAAACTACCTTCTAGTGAAAGTGCCATATTTGCTTGAACAGAATGTATAGTCATATTAGTTAGAGATTGTTAGTTATGCTATTCCAAACTTTACATTTATTTTCTTTCTTGATCTGGTACATTTAGCCATTAATATTGTAAAGTATTGTAGTCACATTTGGCATTTCTATTTCTCCCAGTAGTTCTTCAGTTATTGATTGACATATAATATGGCTATGAACTTAGACAAAATATAAGTTCATGACAAATTATAATTTGTTGATGTAGTTTTACTCTTAGAATTATGTAAGAGTACTCATCTTTTCACCTTGAATTCTAAATTTTCTCATATTAAATTTTTTAGCATTTCTCTCTTTTGATCCATAATTGCCTTCCATGTCTTTATAAGTTAATTTGTCCTCTATCTTTTGAATCTCTATTTTTTTAAATTTGTGTTTGGTAAACAACTATTTCTAGACCATTTTTTCTCCCCATCTATGGCACTTTGAGATTTTTTATGAATCCCCAAAAGAGAGATTATATTTGTAAACCAGTCTGTTCCTCTGGGTGGGACACCTTTTGAATGCATTACATTCAGCTGAAGTGTATTGATTAAATTACCTGTTAAGATTAGGGCTTTGATTCAACCATGTCAGTAGGGTGTGACTCTGGGTTGAGTCCCCGCCCCCTTGGTGTGGTGATATAAATGGACACTCACAGAAGAAGACACAGGAAGAGAGAGAAATCCATAGACATGACAGAGGAGAGAACTTCGATCTTGCGATCCCAGGAAGAGAGATGAGTCATTTGCCTGATAGTTTTCAGCTGAAGAGAACACAGCAGCTGAGCAGCTGAGAAGATCAGGAACGAAATGAGCCCTATGCCAGACTGATACAGGAAGCCCTGAGAGATGAACCCTTTGCCAGCCTACAGATGAGATTGGAAGAAACTGGGCCCACATAGCCTTAAGAGCAAGAAGGAAGGAGAGACCAGGCAGAGACTGCTCACCACCTTACTTCAACATTTGGCAAGAGACTTTGGTGAGAAAGCAGCCTTCCGTTGGACTCTTTAGAACCTTCTAACTGTAAA
>PVKH010031999.1:0-12190 GCA_004027955.1 Chaetophractus vellerosus
GGCGACCTGCCCTGCCCGTGGCGGCTCTTGCCCTGTCCGTGGCAGCTTCTTGCCCTGCCCACGGCGGCTCCGGCCCGCCCATGGCGGCTTGCCATTCTCAAGGCGGTCTGCGCGCTAGGAGAGGTCCCCGGGAATCGAACCCAGGGCCTCCCATGTGGTATGCCGGCGCCCTATCCACTGGGCTATCGAGCCAGCCCCTGAAACAACCTGTATTAAGGTAAATGAGTTATTCTAAGAGAAGCATGGGAGTTTCAGAATGGGCAGAATTGACATTGGTGTTCTCAAAGTTTATTCATGTCTGGCTAAGATGATTTGTAGATTTTATTTTCATTTTTTAGCTAAAGTAACTCACATGATTGACAAGCAAAAATAATACCAGCAATGTAAGCACAAATAAATTGAGAGAATGTGATTGTGTAACTTAAACATACCAAATAATTTTCATATTTCTTACATTAACTAATAACCAGTACTACCACATGGTAAACAAAACAAAAACAAAAACAAAAACAAAATTATATTTTAATCAGAGCTGACAACCAATAATTCCATGTAATTAAAATGTTTTCATTTCTTTAAAGAAGCTTTAGATTATATAAATGTTACATCAATATAGGGGATTCCCATATACCACCTCCCCCTCCCACACTTTCCCACATTAACATCTTTCATTAGTGTGGTACATTTGTTAAAATTGCTGAACACATATGGAAGCATTGCTACTAACCATGAACCATAGTTTACATTACAATTTACACTTTGCTCTGCACAATTTTATAGGTTTTGACAAAATGTACAATGGTCTGTATCTGTCATGCAGGACAATTCCAATGTCCCCAAAATGTCCCTATGTTATACCTATTCTTCCCTCTCCCTCCCCTCAGAGCCTCCAGTGGCCACTGTCTTTATATCAATGGTACAAGTTCTTCCATTGTTAGAATAATAAGTCTACTTTAGTCCATAGTTGCATCCCCCCTTATGTTTGTTCATTCCTCAATCTTGAGGATTTGGGAATGTTGTTGCCCACTCTGCTTCTGATTGAGAGGGGACTTAGATCCTATGGGACAGAAGGATGGAACTGTCTTGCTTGCAGGTATAGATCCTGTCTGTTTTGGGGGATGGTTGTTGTCCATCATCATCCTTTTGTTAGTTGTCCTGGGTGAGTCCAATGAAATGGAGAATAGCTGTTGCAGCTCTAATGAGATTCAGGGCTCAACAGAAGATTTAAGTCTCTGGGACATATATTTAACAAATATAGTGCCAATTATAGGTTAAAATAAAAGGAACAGAAAAGCCATGTGTAGGGAAATTATAAATGATTCTAACTCTGTTATATTGGGGAACATATATTCCAAAGTAAGGCTCACCAACAGGGTGCCGAATTCCTGAGATTGTCTGCCCTGGCTATAGTGTCTAGATGTCTCTAGAGCCCCCAGGAGCCCAGCTGTTTGAGATACTGTTTACTGTGGCAGTCAATGAGATCTGCTGAGATGTGCATAAGTGTAATCTCTGGAAAGATCTCCCGACTCACTTTGAAATCTCTTGTTGATGAAAGGAAAACCCCACTCAATCATTGAAATGAAGATGCAGATTATTTTTCTTGCCCAGCAAGAGAGAATTGTATGGGGATACCGAGTCTTTCCACCAAAGCAAATGACTGGTCATATTTATTGTGGAGCAGAAAGAGAAAAATCTGGACTTTTTCAGGGACTGCTTACATTAAGGATATTGGGGCTGTTGATAACTGGCCAGCTGCTGTGAGTTAACACCTGCCCTGGAGAGAACTACCTAATTTTGAAGTGATTTGCTTACAGGACTGTAGGCAGTTGACTCCAAATGCTTGGTTTTCATTTCCTCTTTCTCAGGAAAAATTATTTGTTTTCCCTATTAATAAGAAACCTATATGAAATAGAGTTTTATATCCATTAACAAAAATGCTGAACTTCATCCTGAATCTGATTGTGCCTTGAAATATAACTTCTTGATATTATAACTTTTTTCCATCAGGACATTTTTTAAAAACTGAATATCCAGAATATGGTAGATAAAATTTATAATTTGGAGAACAAAATTCCTTTTAACATTCATATAAAATAATTATACAAAGCATTGTTTATTTTATCTTTATCTCATCTCTTTAAGTTCTATTTAGTATATGCTTTATAGTGCAAACACTACATTAGTAGAGTAGTATGGGCATATATAACAAACACTAAAGTACATATATTTTGGTTATATACTCAACACAAATAAGGTCTTCAAGTCCTGTCTAATCAACAAAAAAAAAAATAAAGAAAAAATTAGATTATGTTTAGCGCCGTTAGGAATTAGCACCATTAGGAAGTTCACATATGACATGGTTCGTTCATTGTCTGCAAATTTTATTCCCATCATTTTAGTAATAGAATCTCTTGTGTTTTAGCTTATATATAGCACAGCTAGAAATCACACTTCCCAGGTGCTTTTGCAACTATCTGTGACCAAATTAAGTTCTGGCTAAGCTCTTGCTAATGAGTGCTAGCCATAGATGTGTGCAATTTCTATGTAACAGCTATAAAGGAACCTGATTGCCTCTCACTACCTCTTCTATTTTTATAGGCTGTAACTTGAAGATGGTAGTTTTGTGAAACCTTGAAATGGGAGAACAAGGACAAAATCCAAGGAAGGAAATCTGGGTCTATAGGTGTCCTCATGAATTTAAACCTTTAAGTGCCCCCTGCTTTCCTAAACCACATATCAGCTTGAATGAGAAAAAAAATACACATGCTATCCTTTTAAAGTCATAGATTTGGTAAAACTACTGTTTATTATATTGAGATTCTTAACAAATAGAATATTCAAAAAACCAGAATCTCCTTCAAATCCAAATGTGGGTGAGTTTTTTATATTATATAGCTTTATAAACACTATCTTAGAGATGCAAAGCTTTATTTATACAATGGAAAGATGATAAGCTTCAAGTTCAGCTTGTTACACATTTTTCCTTATATTCCTTTGGGAAAATATAAAGAGATAGACTAGTTTATATAATGCTATTATAGATTATAATCTATAAAATTACATCAAATATTTTAGAAATATATAATGCTATTGAAATAAATTGTTCTATGTACTCATAATATAATATAAGAATAAACCTGTCATGTTAAAAATACATGATCTAATATGATGGATCATTTTATATATAGCTGACCTAAACTGGATCCTAAATATTTTTACTGTCCAGTAGTCCTTTTAACTAAAGAAAAATTGGGGACCCTGAATTTTTTGCATGATTTTTCTGTAAATCCACAACTTCTCTAATTAAAGAGAGACAGAGAGAAAGAGAGAGCATGGATTTCTATTAAATTCCTACTCTGTAGCAAAAACATAAAATTAATAGTAAAAACCAGATGGCACTCAAAAAATAAACAAATGAGAATTGACCTAACTTCTATGACATGTAAATAGTATATAATACATTTTATACAAATACAAAATACAAAATAACTTTGCTGTTATTTCTGTACTAAAGTAAAGTGAAAAGCCCCCTGCTGCTTTCTATCACTGAGGTTGGGCACTCTAATCTCTCTTTTCCAATGTTTAAAATGAGGAAATGTATAGTCATCAATAGAGTAAATATGCAAAAATTCTATTTATTGTTTTGATCAATGATTGCAATAAATGAATTAAAGGATTGTTAGAGCTTAGAAAATTTACCCTCAACATTACACAGATCATAGAATAATGAAACCTGAACTAATTAATAGCCTATATTTAAAATTATTAAATTTTATTTTATAATAAATGAAATGAAAATATGGCTTTCCAACCCATAAATACAGAAATTCATGCCTTAGTTTTAAAGTAACAGTAATTTTTGACAGTAAATTTTACTTTGATTTTCCTTAATCTTTCTTCCATTCCAAGAGAGATTTAAACCACTCTTTAGATACTGAAAAAGAAAATGATGGATCAGTAGAATCCAAGTTATTTTGTATTTTGCATTTGTATAAAATGTATTATAAACTGGAACAGAACTGGTTGTACCTTTTCAATTAATAGGCAAAACTAAAGAATTTGCAGAGGTGAACTCTATCCTGTCTCTGTCCTGAGGAACTATTTTTAAGGCAGAGACAGGATATAGTTCTGTCCCATTCTATCTACTACCTGAAACAACTTAATGTTTCAGAGACTCTCAGGGGCAGACAGGTGGCAGATTCACATTAGCTCACTTCTCTAATGTGAAGTTGAACAACTGAAGGTCCAAGCCCCGTTGGCAATGTTACATATGCATCCTGAGCAAAATGTTAGGACAAAGCTGGTTGGAATGATTTGGGATGATGAGAGCAAATGCTGGCCTATAAACACCTGTTTTGCATTCATATAGACATATGCTACTTTGTATAGTATCTTGCTCCTCTACTTTCTTTATCAATCTCCAAAACCCAGGAGTGTATATTGTGTGTGTGTGTGCAGTTGTGCAATATAAACTAGGTTAGGTGGTGTTTTGTAGAAGACAGAAGGAAATTTCTTGTTTACTTTGGGGTTGTTACATGCACTAGAAACATGTATAATAATGTTCATAGCAGTTCATTCATACCAGTGAAAAGCTGGATTCAATCCAAATGGTTTTAAATGGTTATACTGTTTTATATTCATACAATGAAATGTTAGCAGATAAGATGGAGCAGGAGCTTTAAATCTGCTAGCACTGTTTGAGTTACCATCATGTTCTTGCACTACCTCTCATGGGAAGTACATGCCCAAGGTATCCACTGGTGCTAGAATAAGGAGATTTGTAGCCGAACTGAAATCAATGCAGTCTAGAGTCAGACCCAGCAAATCCCATCTGAGTGGAGCAGAGTCAGAACCAACCTGCACAACTGTGATGAAAACTAAAATATTTGTTCCTTAATCCATTGATATTTGACAGTTGTTTTATAGCTTTATTTCAGCAAAAACATGACTTTTAAGTGTTGATAGAATAATTAAAATCTATTTTTGTTTTAAGTTTTAATAAAGCATATATTCCACAGTAATTTGTCCATTTTACTAAATTTTCTCATTTATTTTTATAAGTTTTTTCTACTTTCCCCTTATCTTACTCACATTTGTAGAGC
Source organism: Chaetophractus vellerosus (assembly GCA_004027955.1). Classification (NCBI taxonomy): domain Eukaryota; kingdom Metazoa; phylum Chordata; class Mammalia; order Cingulata; family Chlamyphoridae; genus Chaetophractus; species Chaetophractus vellerosus. Next base: position 5,103 of record PVKH010031999.1, read on the forward strand.
ATGTAGTGATGTCTCCTTTTACATTCTGAAAATTGATTGTGTGTATATTCCCACCTCTTTTACTTGGTCAGTCTCACTAGGGGATGATAAATTTTATTAGTCCTTTAAAATGATCAATTTATATCTTAGCAATCAACTCTCTACTAAGGTTGTTCCATAGTACAGTATATTTTATTTATACTTTCTATAAATTAGTAAGTTCTTTCATTTAGCTTTCTCATCAGCTTTTCTTTTCTAATCTATGTATTTAAGGCTGTACATTTTCCTTCATGTACTCCAGCATATTGTCAAAATATGTACAATTTCTGTCTGCTTAAAAGTAAATTACATTTTATAATTGTGTTTATATACATCAATTATATTCTGACTTTAAATGGATTGTCCAAATATTCTATAACATTACTGAATTTCACCTCCTTGTTCTGTCAGTTTTGGGGTGAATTGTTAAAATATCCCCATTTAATTGTATGTTTACCTGCTTTTCCTTGTAATTTTATAAATTTGGGTTTCATATATTTTGAGATAAGCCATGTTTTGGTGACAATCTACTTAGAATTGTTTTATCTTCTAGTGAACTGGAAGTTCTTGTTAGAAAATGTCCCTTTTATCACTAGTCATGTTTTATTTTGAATTTTTTTACCATTAGAATCTAACTTTTTCTATTAATATAACTTCATAAATTTTCTTTAGTTAATTATTTTTCCATAGCAAGGCAATCTTTCTTTTATGACTCAGAATGTGGCCTTTCTTGGTAAATATTCCACGTGAGCTTCAGAAGAATTTCCATTCTGCTGTTGTTGGATGGAGTAGTCTATAATTGTCATTTAGATCAAGTTGATTGATAGAACTTATTCAGGTTTACTATATCCTTATTGATTCTCTTGCTGCTCAATCTATCAATTACTGAAAGGAGGGTATTTTTGTCACCAACTATAATAATTGTCTATTTTTCCTTGCAGACCTATCAATTTTTGCCTCTCATAGTTTGATGATCTGTTGTTGGCAGAACTGACAACTTTGTCATTATGTAATGTTTCTCTTTATTTCCGATAAATTTCCAGTTTTGAAGCTGGCCTTTGCCTTAAATTTATATACTTAATCTAGATTTCATTTTATTAGTGTTAAGATTGTATATCTTCCATCCCTTTACTCTTAACCTGTATTCTTATATTTAAAGTAAGTTTCCTGTAGAAAACATAGAGTTGGATCTTATTTTTATATCAACTCTGGTGATCTCTGTCTTTAATTTGGCATATTTAGACCACATCATGATTATTAATATAGCTGTATTAACATCCATCGTGTATGTAACTGTGTTCTATTTGTTGTACTCTTTGCTTTGTCCCCTATTTTTTCCCTCCTTTCAATTTAGCATTTTACATGATTCCATTTGATCTCTCCTTTAGCATATCAATTATACTTCCTTTACTTTATTTTACAGGAGTTTTTTTTTTTTTTTTTTTTTTACTGGTTGTCCTAGAGTTTGCAATACACATTTACAACGAATTTAAATCCACTTTCATGTAACAGTATACTACTTTAGATGAAGTGCAGAAACTTTGTAATGGAGTATTCCCAATTCCTCTCTCCCTTTCCTTATGGCACTCTGCTCATGCATTTCACTTATTCAAATCCTATAGTCACTAATACATCATTAATTATAATCAGGTAAACAAACCTGTATTTTTATATCAATTAAGAATACAAAACTGAAATATGTTATTTTACCTTCATTTATTCCTTCTCAATTGCTCTACTTTTCTTAAAGAGATCCTAGTTTCCGAGCTATGTCTTTTGCTTTATGACTGAAAGATGTCTTTTTTTAAATTCCCCAATCTTGAGGATTTGGGGATAGTGATGCCCACTCTGCCTGTAATTGAGAAGGGGCTTAGATCCCATGGGGCAGATGGATGGAACTATCTTGCTGGCAGTTGTAGACACTCTCTGTTCCTTGGGATGTGTGTTGTCCATCATCATCACCTTGTTAGTTGTCCTGGGTGAGTCCAATGAACTGGAGAGTAGGTGCTGTAACTCTTTTGAGATTCAGAGCCCAACTGACACATATATGGACCAAAGATTTAAGTCTCTTGGACATACATCTATCAAGTATATAACTAACAGATGAGCCATGTGTAGGGAAACCACAAATGAGTCCAATTCTGTCACACGGGGGAGCATAAGTTTCAAGGTAAGGCCCACTGGCAGGGTACCAAACTCCTGATCTCTCTGCCCTGCATACAGTGTCTGTGTGTCTCTAGAGCTCTCAGGAGCCTTACTATTTGAGGCAATATTTACTGTGGCAGTCCATGAGATCCTGCTGAAGCATAACCTCTGGAATGACCTCTCGACTCGCTTTGAAATCTCTTAGGCATAAGAACTCATTTGTATCTGATATTTCCCCCTTATGGTCAAGGTCTTTTTCCAGGTGCATTGCTGGTTGGCACTTGGTAATAATCCCTCAGTGCTAGGGAGGCTCATCCCCGGGAGTCATGTCACACGCTGGGGGGAAGATATTGCATTTGTATGCTGAGTTTGACTTAGAGAGAGGCCACATTTGAGCAAGAAGAAGGCTTTCAACAGGTAACACTTAGGCACTATATAATACTAGGCTAAGTTTCAATTTCAAAAGAAAGGGCCTGGCACAATGGTCTGTCCTCCTTCACTAGGCACCACCCCTGTACTCAGGGGATTCTTGCTGTCCCATTAGAGAATGCAGCAGAACTCCCCAGGATGGGAATTCGATGTTCTTTTGGTTATTGTATGGATCTCCACCCACCGTGACAATGCCCCATGAACACCCGAACACATTCATTTGCCTTAGAGGCATGCCCCAGCTGAACCCCTTCCCATGCATCCCCCATCACTGACAATCCGCACCAATGTTCCTCCCCTGCCACAGTTGTTATCCTGCTGTGATCCTAAACCTCTCCAAAGATGAAGCCAAGAAAAGAACCAAATAAAAATAGTAAGAAAATGAAATAATAATGCTAATTTTAAAAAGAACACATAAAATACCAAAAAAAAGTTAAAAATTTTTTTAAATAAAAAAATTTTAAATAATAAAAAACTTTTTTAGACAGTATGTCTTTCATCACTGTAAAACCCGCCCTCTTGTTTATACAGTGAGATTTTCTTCCATATATTCCCCCAGTGTCTTTTTTTTTTTTCATTTTATCTTCAAAGAAGCTTTAGATTACAGAAAAGTCATGTTAAGAATATAACGGATTCCCATATACCCGATGCCTTCCCCCTTTTCCCTTCTCCTATTAATAACATTTTACATGAGAGTGGAACATTTGTTACAATTGATGTACAAATATTGAAGCATTGCTACTGACAATGGCCAATGGTTTACATTATCATTTACATTTTGGACCATAAACTTTTATAAATTTTGATGAAATTTAAAATGGCTTGTATCCATTATTGCAAGATCATGCAGAACAATTCTATTGCCCTAAAAATGCCCTATGTTCCACCTATTCTATTGTTCCCTACCCTTCTTCTCTGGACCAATGGTAACCATTAAGTTCCATTTATTGAAGAATAAGATTCATAGTTCCTTGTAATAATATTGAGGGCTTGACATATTGTTGTGTTTTCTTTTATTAGGCGCTGCCTATATTCTCAGGAGACTCTTGACCCTCTGTTTGGAACATAGCATGACTCCCCAGGATGGGAGTTTAATATTTCCTTGTTTATTGTGTGTGTCTCCACCCACTGATATAACACACTATGGCAAGATGAACACTTACATATTCCATACAAGCCTGCCCCAGGTGAACCCTGTCCTGTATGCACCTCCACCCCCAAATCCAACACCCTACACCAGTAATCCTCCCCTGCCATATTTGCCAGAAGAACATTCCCAACGTTGTAATTTTAACCACAGCCACATTGTTGTGTAGTTGTGGTGCTGGTCTTTAAGGGGAATAGGGTGTGGGGGAAGGTTGGGTTGGACTATCCAGGGAACTGGGGGGAGGGTTGGGGGAAGGAGCAGGTGAACTTTGGGGTTGGCGATTTGCAAGTCTGTGGTTAAAACTGAAGTTTGGGTTGTCTGAGAAATATTTAATTTTCCTGTACTATTGAAGAATGATTGCACTGGATATAACATTCTACATTTGCTTTTATTTTTTCTTTCCGTTTACCACTTTAAGTATTTCATTCCTTTTTCTTGTTGCTTACGTGGTTCCATGGTTTCTGATAAGTCTGCTCTACTCTTTTTTTTAAAAACAACTTATTGAAGTATATCATCCATACATGAACATACATAAACTATAAGTGTTCAGTAAACATCATGATCTTACAAAACAAACATGCATAACATCATACAGGACTCCCACACATCACCACCCCCCCAACAAATATCCTGAATTGTTATGAAACATTTGTTAACAAATCATGAAAGAGTATATCAACATATTAGTACTAACTACAGTCTGAATTTTCCTCCCCTATACATTTTTTAAAGGATTTATTTATTTATTTATTTACTTTTATCCATTTTTATACTACCCCACCCCACCCCCTTTTTTTGCTGTTTCTGTGTCCATTCATTGGGCAACTCTCTATGTCCATTTCCTGCTCTCTCTTCTCATCCTTCTCCTCCTGTCTTCACTGGGATTTGATCCTTGGAATCCTCGATGTGGAAGAGAGGCATCCTACCACCTACGCCACCTTAGTTCCTGGTTTTTCAGTGCATCTCATCTTGGCTCTCCCTTGTGTCACTCTCCTGTTATGTCATCATCTTGCTGTGCAGCTCAAGGGGCCTGATGGCACACCTGCGCACAGGGCTTGGCGATGCACCCGCACACAGGGCCTGGTGGCCCACCTGCTCATGGGGCCTAGCGACACACCCACGCACAGGGCCTGATGGTCCACGCACCTTCTATATCTTTCTTTTGTTTTATTTTTTCCAGGAGGCCCCAGGGATTGAACCCAGGTCCCTCCATATGGGAGACGGATGCCCAACTACCCAAGCCACAGCTAGTTCCCCTGCTATATCTCTTAAGGTTGACCAAAGATACCCAAAATTACAGTCTTTTCTCATACAGAATGGTCATATAATAAATCAGCCTTAGTTTATCACCAGCATTCTAAAAACCAGACCTAGGGGGAAAAACTAGATCTGGGGACACACACATGGTTTCTAATATGGCAAATGTTTAGCCTACTCTGATTATCAAAAAATCAGGTCAGTGAGAACATTCTCATGCTCTAATCTTTGTTTCTTGATCATAAAGTGTTTTAATTTTATATTTTTCACTTCTGGCTCCTCTCCTCCCCATTCGTCCCTCCCCTCCCTTCCCCACCCCCTTCCTCTCTTTTCCCCTACCCTTTCTTTTTTGCTGTTTTAATATGATATTCCAAGATGTAGATTTCTTGTTGTGTGTTTTTATCCTTCTTGCTTTTTTCTGAGCTTCCTGGATCTATGATTTGGTGTCTTTCATTAATTTTGAGGAATCATCAGCTGTTTTCACTTCAAATATTTCTTCTGCTTCTTTATTTCCTTCTTTGTCCATCTGGTATTCCCATTAGGCATGTTACAGCTTTTGTAGTTGTCCCATATTTCTTGAATATTATATTCCATATTTTCATTCTTTTTCTTTCCTTTGCATTTCAGTTTTGGAAATTTTTACTGACATAACTTCAAGTTCACTGATTCTTACTTCTGCCATGTACAGTCTACTGATGGGCTCATTGAAGGCATTCTATATTTCTCTTATAATATTTTTCATTTCTAGTGTTCCCTTTTTAGAGCTGTTTTAGGTTTACAGAAAAATTGTGCAGAAATTGCAGAGTTCTCATATATCTCCTCTCTCTCCTGCCCCTGCATACAGTTTTTCCTATATCAATATCTTGCATTAGTGTGGTACATTTGTTATAAATTGTTGGACCAATATTGATATTTTATTATTAAAGTCCGTAGATTATATTAGTGTTCACTCTTTGTGTTGTTCATTTTTATTGATTTTGACACATGCATAATTTCTTGTACTAACCATTACCGTAACATACAGAGTGGTTTCACTGCCCTAAAAATCCCCTATGTTCCATTTATTTATCTCTCCCTTAACCCTGGCTACAGTGTTTTTCACTCTTTCTATAGTTTTGCCTTTGCAGAATGGCATATAATTGAAATCATACTGTGTAACATTTTCAAAATGGCTTATTTCACTTAGTCATTTAAGTTTTTTTCCTGTTTTTATGTGGCTTCATAGCTCACTTCATTTAATTGCTAAACAGTTTTCCATTGTGTGGTTGTATCACAGTTTATTGATCCATTCACTAGTGAAAGTCACCTTGGTTTCTTCCAATTTTTGCCAAATGCAAATGTAGGTAGCATTACTCTTTGCATAATTCTTAGACTACTTATCTCTTTGCTTACATTATCCATCTGTTTTTGCATATTGTCTATTCTTTCCATCATGGCCCTTCACATGGTGTTTTGATTGAATCATGTCCCCCTCAGAAAACATGTTCATGTCCAAATGTTTAGTCCTGTGAGTATGAACTTATTTGTAAATAGGACCTTTGAAGATGTTATTAATTAAGATGTGCCCAAACTGAATGAGGTTGGGCCTTAATTCAATATGGCTGAAGTCCTTATAAACAAAGGAAGTTGGACACAGAAAGAGAAGTTACAAGTAGCAGACAGAAGCAGGTAGTCAACAAAGCTTGAAAGGGAAAGAACACTCAGACGTATATATTTTCATGTCACTGAAAAGCCAAGGAACTCCAAAAGAATGCTAGCCTGGCAGAAGATACTAGCCCCAGGAGGAAGCAAGTCTTCTAGCCTCAGAAACTGTGACCCAGTAAATTCCTGTTGTTAATACAACACATTGTAGGGTAGTTGTTTTAGCATCCAGGAAAACATAACAGTTTTGGGCACTGTTTTGGTCAGCCAAAGGTGTGCCTTTTGAAATATATCAAATATTGGTCGGTCTTCATAAAGGGTATTTATTTGGGGTAGAAGCTTACAGTTACCAGGCCACAAAGCATAAAGTTCTTCCCTCACCCAAGTCCACGTGTTGGAATAAGATGGCTGCCGACGTCTCCAGGGTTCAGGCTTCCGGGTTCCTCTGTTC
>PVKH010032000.1:0-12234 GCA_004027955.1 Chaetophractus vellerosus
GGGAAGGGAGATATGTAATAAAATAAATAAATCTTAAAAAAAAAAATTCTTTCTTCTACAACCATGGACTAGCTTATGTACACTGATCTCTAAGTAGAAGTTATGGAATTATTTCCATTTTCTAGGAGGAAACAGCCCAGAGCTCCAACCATTTTTAAGGATGATTTAAATATTAAGCCATTATTTTTTGAACTAGTCCTAAATTTGGCCTTTAATACTAAGTATTATTGCTGCAAATGCATTAAAAATAAACACATTGTGTTTATAGCAGAAGAGGGGAGTTGTCTCAAAAACATCTTTGTATGTAACTGAAATGTAGAAAAATAGTGTTTTCACTTATCAAAACATTTTGGAAGAAGTCTGTGCTTGCTTACTGTACAATACTTCACAAAGATTTTAAAGAAATATTTTCCCAACAATCTTTTGAAATATGGAGTTCTTTCATTTAGGGGGAGGGAGAAGCTCCCTTGAAGAGGTAGGATGTAGAAACTAATATGACCAAGGTCATTTTCACAGAGCAGGCCACACCTCCCTCATTAGTTCAGAGAATTTTACCCTTATCTGAGCCAGCTGCCTTCTATTAGCTGTAGAAACAAATTGTACAATCTATGGTAACTGACCCCTGAACTTGAATTTTTGGTGGAAGAGGACTAGGAATCCAGAAAATGTCTGATTTGGTGGTGAGGAGATGTTGTTAGACATAATTTTTCAGAGAACGGGAAGTTCCCACCTTAAAAACAAACTGAACTATCAGAATGGCTATATATTATAAAATGAAAACAATAGGGGCAGTCAGAGAATGACTCCTGAGAATTTTTTTTTTTTTAACACTGTAAACACGTAAAGATAAAATTTGAATGGTCTTTTAGAGACAGGTGCTGCTGCCTTGCCCTCCACCTTCCCCTCACGGTGGTGCATTTAAGGCAGCTCTGTGGAATAGTTTGGAAATAAAATGAGAAGATTTGAAGGCAGGTACAGGTAGTGGTTGTTTCACCATTCCCGGGTTAAGGATAAAATGTTGCTGCACCTAAGCCTTCAGAACTTTCAGATCTCTAAATGCATATTACTGCAATTGGAGGAAATTTTGTATTCTTTAGAAAATGTGGTACAAAAACGAATTGAGGCATAATGTCTCTGTACCTCAGAGCAAAACAACCTTACTTCTTTACAGTTGAAATAGAAGGCAGGGAAGTCAGGCTGTGGTTTCTGAAACCCAACAACCTAGTATCGCTGTGCCATTCTCTTCCCTGATCCAAAGCCACTCCCTTAACTTGATATCTGTTTACTTTAAAGGAGGCAGTTTTTGAGAAAGGACCATAAATCTTTTGGCCCCATGCCCCAGGAGCCATGACTAGCAAAAGAACATACCCGCCCAGAGATAGCCCTTGTGATATTTAAATGTGGGGGTTAATATTTTATCTACTTTAATAACTGAATTTTTTCCCCCCTCTCTCTCTCTACCTCTTGGCTTTCTATTTCTGCCTGGAAGCCGTGGACACAGAAATCTCTGCAGGCAAATTACTCCAGAGCATATTGCAGGACAATCCTATAACGAATAGTTCGATTCACGGCATCTTGGATTCCTGATTATTTTCAGAAATGGCAGGTGTGAGTGGATGCTTAAAATATTCTATGTTTATCTTCAACTTCTTGTTCTGGGTAAGTGTTTTTCTTGTAATTATCAATTTTATGCAAGAAAGGGGATCTTGATATAAATATCATAAATGAGAACAGACTCTGCTCTAGAGAAATAGGAGGAGAAGAAAAATATATTCTCCATTTACTTGTTTGGATTTGTTTGTTTTTTCATTGGTTGTTTCAGTAATTGAAAACAAGCCAAGGACTCAGGATCTGTAAGGGTAAACATTTCATAAATGTGTTGATATTGTTGCAAAACAATCACAGAGGAAAAATACTCCTTAATTAAAGGACAATTGTTTTCAGTTGTATATCATGCAGGTTTTCCCAAGTTTAAGGACTCTGTGGGAAAACATGTCTGAGCCCATCCCTGAGACCAGCCCCTCATTCCCACCTTTTATATCTGGTTTTGAAACAGGTGAACGGTGGGGTGTAGGATGACAAATACAGGACAAAAGGAGCATTTTCAGAGCCCCAAATAAGAAGCAATGGGTCATAAAAAGCTTTAGAGGGAAAAATGATAAAATTATTTCATTATAAAATGATTAAAAGCTTGTTAAACTGAGACAGTGGGTCTGCACTGGCATTTTAAAGTCATATCTTGAAGTCATATTTTGATGCGTCATCACCCAACCTGTTAATCAACAGTGTTTGCCTTTTAGTAAGTTGTTATATTTCTCTTGAAAGTCCACTGGCAAAAGACATATCAAATAAATTGGTAAAACCATCTAACATTGGAAATTGGACAAACAAGATGTAAAAAGGACAGGTTGGGATGTTGGGAAATTAATGCTATCATTTTTAGTATATATGGTACAATTAAATATTGTTCAAAAGTAAATCAGTGGAAATAGTCCAAAACAGCTAAATGAAAAAAGCACTTTGTTTATGGATTCCAAATAGGCTTATGCAGTATAAGCAGGAAATAATTTTGATTCTGTTTTCATACCTGTTTTCCTCTTGGTAAACAAGCAGCTCTATATCTGTTGGACTTTACATGTTGATAAATTTTCTGTCTTGTTAAAATAATGATGAACCTAGTTAAACTTAATACCTGAATACAGTCTTATTGTATAGAATGACTTTCCAGTCAACGGTCAGTAGCCCTCATGAGTACAAATGATATATACGTAAATTAAATAAGGAAGTTAAGTATATAAATCGATAAAAAAGAAGGTTTGTCCTTTGTACTATCTCTTTTCCCTGGAAAAATACTGCTTTTGCAAATTTAAGTGAAGCTCTTGCACATATGCTAGATTTTAAAAGTTAGTCCTTATAACTTTCTCTCCTTGAAATATTTGAAATTGGTCAAACATTGGTAACAGAAGACAAACAAAGAAATGCCTATGTCCCTTGGTTTTCTTTTGTTTTTAGATTTTTATTATGGAGAACTTTGAACATAAACAAAAGAAGAATAGGGTAATCAACGCCATCAATAAGCCCCAACAGCTATGAAGCCAAGGCCAACCTTCCTCTGTCCATAATCTCGTCTACTTTCCCTACCCCATATTATTTTGAAGCAAATTCCACATATATAATTTCATCTGTAAATTTTAATACATATCTCCAAAATAAAATAATTCTTTAAAAATCTCACCACAACAACATTATGACAGTTTAAAATTAATAAGAATTTCTCAATCATTTATCAAATATCCATCTAGGATTCAAATTTCCAATTGCCTCAGTTATTCCAGTTTGAATTAAGATCCTAATAAGTCCACACACTGAGATAGGTTGACACATTTTTAGATCTATTTTAATTGTTAGGTTCTCCCTCCATCTCCATCTCTTCCTTTCTCCTCTTGCAATTTCATGTACAGTTTTATGTTGTGTGTTGCTTGTCTGTCATGTTTCCTAAGGTCTGGATACTACTATTTGCATAATCATGGTATACTTTAACATGTTTCTTTGTCCTAGTTGCATCTGGAGGCTTGATAAGATTCAGGTTAAAACAATTTTTCTTTTGGAGTGGCCAAGACTATTTTTTTTTTGGAGTGGCCAAGACTACTTTAGAAGTATTTTTTCTTCAGGGGGCATATAATATCTGGTTGTGTTTCTTTTTGTCATATTATCCATTGATGCTCACATCCATTAGTTGTGTAACAGTTGCAAATTGGTGATGTCCTCTTCATTTATTAACTGGAATACTTTCTTTAAAAAGAAATTTTCATCTTCCATTTGATTACCAGTGCACACAGTTTTTATGATATATAAAAAAGGTAGCATAAATGCTTCTTTCTTACTCTTACCAGGTTTCAAAATAAGTTAATTTTCTAGTATCCTCCAATTGTGATAAACTAGTATTTCTTTAGTATACTTATGAACTCATGGATTTAAATTCCATTATAGTTCTTATCCTTATTGATGTACAATTTATTCCATCTTTGGTCAATGGGAGCCTCTTAAAGTTGACTCCTGAGTCATTTTGACATGATCCTAATAATTTTGGTAGGTTCTTCACTATCTGTTATTACAGAATATTCCAGGATCACTTGCCTATTTCCTGGAATTATCTAGTTCTCCAAGAAGTCCTGATATTTGTTTTTAAAGAACTGCATCCTATGTTCTTCTTATAATGCAGAATATATATATGGTCCATTAAAACAAACTAAAATATAGATAAGCTAATAGATGCATGGCTCTTATTTTAATAAGACTTTCCAAACTGTGAAACAGTTAAAATACATTTGTGTTGTATAAAAGCAGCGTACAAAAGGTTGGCTATTGTGAATACTTCAGAGTTTATTGTCGCATTAAGTAGCTAATTAGGAATTTGGAATCGATCTGAATTTTAAACTTAAGTGATATAGGCAGTCTAATAAAGAACTATATTATAGGTTCAGGATCATATATTTGAAGTCAGGGTTTAAGGTTAGTTGTAGAGATTTGTACTTTATTGTAACCCAGACAACATAACTGCTTTCCCTGGGGAGCTCTGATTATTTTATGTTTCTTGTTATCACTTTTTTTATATATATAATGAGAACAAAGTCCTCCTGATATGTAGATTTCTGTTAGCTAGGTCTAATTGCCCTCTAGGTAAAAGGCCGTGCTCTTCCCCTCGGCAGGTGTTAGGTTCTATAGCATACATTTGAGAGATCTTGGAGTAGAGTCCTTGAGTGAGAGCAACAGTTGTAAGACCGATGAAAACTTCTCACCCAAACTGTGCCATTAATATTTTAATTAATAATCTAGGCTGCAGGAGGAGTCTCTGAGGTTAGGGAATGTTCATATTTCTGCTCTCCCTAATACCCCTCTACCCAGAGCTCTCAGTTGGAATTTTACGATCCTTCATTGGAAATGAGCAATTTGTCACATTCCTAATGTTTACTTAAGCAAAAATTTTCATGGTCCTACTGATGTGGTTTTCTTCTATATGTCCATAGCCTAGTGTTTTCAAATACATTCTTTCTGGTGCAACTAAGCCTTTGCAAAGTAGGGCCAGATGTTTAAATATCTCTAAGATATGTATATGGTCATTTAAACTAAACATATCAATGCCTTTTGGGGAAGAACTTGATATATGCCACATAAACATGTAGTGATTTCCATTTGTTAGAATTTCTAATTGAAGAAAAACATGCAAAAGTGAAAATCATTCCTAATCACTCATGCTAAAGTTTGATTCAAGATAGAGTTACTAGGAAGTGCTGTAGATAATAAACTATAAGTAAAAAACTCATTTCCCCGAGTTTTGTGTCAAAAGCAGATGATATGCCCAGATTTTCTTATGCTCCTTTCATAGAGGTCAGACTTGGGAATACTGGAGAGCTGTGAGGGCTGTCTTAGGCATCTGGATAAGCATAGAACATGAGGCCTTGGGTCAAGGATGCGTGGGACAATTAGCAGAGACAGTGAGCTATGGGGAGGCTTCTTCCCATGAGGGAAAGCAGTGAAGTAATCCGAAATGGGGCAATGGGAGAAGAGGGAGCCAAGTGGTGAAGCCAAGTGTATCAGCAACTGAAGGAAGCCAATACATGAGGTTTGAAAAGAGAAGGAAGTCAGAACTTGGAGAGAGTCCAGGAACCAGCATTTTGATGTTCATCACAATATTTTATTTAGTGCCTGAGCCTCTGAAATGGATGTGCTGAGAGCAATTGAAAACTGGAAGCAAAGCAGATATAATTATGAGCTAGAGGAATATAAAAGAGGATGCAATTATATATTTATTTAAATAACATTTTATTTAAAGGATACCATTCATACATGCACACACATAAAAAAAGTGTATAGTAAAAGTTGGGAACTTACAAAACAAACATGCATATCATCACATAGGGCTCCCATACATCAACCCTCCACCAACACCTTGCATTATTGTGAAACATTTGTTACAAACTATGAATGAGCATCGTCAAAATATTGCTACTAATTATAGTAACATTATATACTATATAGTAAGCCCATATCTTACATTTGGTATATTTTTCCCCCAACCCACCCAATTACTAACACCTTGTATTAGTCTTGTATATTGGCTTTAGTTCATGGCATAACGTTTTCATACTTGTCCTGCTAACCACAGTCCATCTTCCACCACTGGATTCCCTGTGTTACACAGTCCCATGCTCTGTACAATCCATTCAAAGTGTGTATTCAATTGCTCTCATTTTCATCACAGAGTTGTGCTGTCATCACCTCAGTCAATCTTAGAAAGTTTTCATTGCTCCAAAAGGAAAAATTCCATACCCCATTATATCTCCCTATTTTTGTCCCTTAGAATTGATATAACATCTTCTTTGCCATTGCTGCAAAAATAGGACACAATTATATTTTATTCTGTCCATTGGTGAAATCCCCCAAGGTAAAGACTTGACTATGGTTGAAATATGTGAATTTTTGAAATATAGTGGTTGCCTTTCACTGTGCAATCAATGTAGAACTATACCAATAAAAAAAGGCATTTAAGTGCAGTAGTTGAAAGTTAAGGCTCTGCTTTTGAACCTCAAGTCCTTCATCACTAGCTGTGTGACCTGGGGGGGGGGGATTAGTTAATCTCTCTGTGTTTCTATGTTCCTCATCTGTAAAAATGGGAATAACAGTAGTACCTACCTCATGGGGTTGTGAGGATTAAATGAGCTAATATATATAAAGAACTTGGTATAAATGCTAAACAAATTTTTAAGGAGAAGAAATTTCAGCCAACCTTGTGTAGTCACTTTATGAGACAGAGAAATGTAAAAACACTGCATAGTGTTGAATAAATGTCAATGTTGAATTTTGAAGCAGAGGAGAAAGCAAGATAGCAAGAATTATGATAAGGCAGGAATTCTTTTATCATAAATTAGAGACATGGAAAAATGGATTTTGCAAATACATAGACTCAAGTTCAAATCCTGGATCCATCCTTTATTGTTTTTTGACCTGGAACATGCTCCTTGACTTTTCTGTGCCCCAGTATGTGCATTTGTAAAATGAGGATGATCATTTTACCCAACAGTGTCAATACTGAAATACTTTATAGAAAGCCTATAGGCAAGGACTGGCATATATTGCTAGTTCAATTAATAGTACTTTTTCCTGATTCCGATCACTGTATTGCTTTTTTTTTTTTCCTCTGGAGGTACAGGGGATTGAACCCAGACCTTGTACATGGGAAGCAGGCGCTCAACCACTTGAGCTACATCCACCTCCCTGTATTGCTTTTTAATTTAGCATCATCTGATGTGATAGTATTTTGCACTTAATGGAATTTATAAATTAAACAAAATATTATTCCTAATATGACCCCTTCTCTTTCCTCTCTCCCAACCTCATGGGACAAAGGAACTACCTACCTTGAGTCTGGCCCCTTTCTTGACCACACTTTGGGCACTTGGGGCCCCAGATTTCTCTGCCCAAATGGCCGAAACCTTCTTCCAGAGTTTACACAGGCCTCCTTTCCAGGCGTGATGAAGGGGGAGCTGTTTGCCAGGAATGGGAGCAGGTTGTAAACATAGCTCAATTAGCAGGTTAAAGTACCCATACTTACTCCTGTTAGGGCCTTCAGGGACCATTGTGGATCCAGGGGTGAATGATGGGGGTTTGAGGATGGTTTTTCTCATGCCACCCCCTTTGGGTGAATATTTGCTAAAGATAGGAGAGACCACATTTTTATATGTGTGTTACTTCCCTTATGACCTCTCAATATATGGGTGTGTGGTCTGCAGATGGTTATTTTGATTCTTGCCCCAGGCCCTATAAATGTATGTACAGGTCTGCAGGTGTTACTTATATGTACATTGTGATTTTGAAACAAAATCATGAAAATATTCCTGTATTAACATTGTTTTATGATTCAGAAACTTAAGGATGCCAATCAAATGTTGGGCACTCATTTCTTTTTACATATATTGAAGTTTTATGAATTTTAGGGATTTTATGCTTTGGTGCAGGAAAGATAACCTGAAGCATTGCTTACTTAGGCCCTATTTGTGTTGAGAAGAAATGTAGTTTATTTTTCTCCCCCAAATTTAGAATTATTCAAAATGCTAGTTTGAGGCAGTTGTACTGGGTACTTGGTTTACTTAATAGATTTGGAAGATGCAGATGAGTAGAGCTGTAGAGACATATGCACTGTGTATTGAACATTCATTGATATAAAAAACATCATTCAGGTGGGGTTGAAGATAGGAAAAAACATGATAGAGAGACTGCTAAGATCAGCAGACAGTAGTGTGATATAATAATGATACTGAAAAAAAAATTGCCAGCCCAAAATTCTTTTTCTGGCAAAATTGCCCTTCAAATATGAAAGTGAGTTTAAAATATTAACATATTCTCAGATAATCAGTGGGTTGAAGAAGAAATTCAATGGAAATCAGTAAATATCTTGAGACAAATGAAGTGAGAACAAAACATATAAAAAATTATGAGGTGCAGCTAAGGTAGTGATGAGAGGAAAATTTATAGCCTTACATGCCTACATTGGAAAAGAAGAAAGAGCTAAAACTAAAGCCCTAATGGCAGACCTGGAAAAGAACTAGAAAAAGGGCAATAAAATAATCGCAAAGGAAGCAAAAGCAAAGAAATAAGGAGGATTAGAGAAAAAATAAATGAGAATAAAATTGAGAATAAAAAAAAAAACAGAGAGAATCAACAAAACCAAAATCTGATTCTTTGAGATCAATACAATTGACAAACCCTTAGCTAGACTAAGAAAGAAAGAAGATGCAAATAAATAAAATCAGAGATGAAAAGGGGAAAGTTGTGACTGACCCCACAGAAATAAAAAGGATCATAAGAAGATATTATGAGAAACTGTATGCAAACAAACTATACAACCTAGATGAAATGGACAAATTCCTAGAAAATGCACAAACAACCTACATTGTCTCTACAAGAGATATAAGAATTCAGCAAACTAATTACATTTAAAGGGATTGAGTCAGTCATCAAATCTCCCAACAAAGAAAAGTCCAAGACCAGATGGCTTCACAAGTGAATTCTACAAAGAATTTTTAGAAGAATTAACACCAATCCTGTTTAAACTCTTCCAAAAAATTTAAGAAGAGGGAAAATTACCCAACACATTTTATGAAGCTAACATCACCCTAATATAAAAGCCAGTTAAAAATGCTACAAGAAAAGAAAATTGTAGACCACTCTCTCTAATGAACATAGATGCAAAAATTCTAAACAAAATACTTGCAAATAGAATCCAGCAGCATATCAAAAGAATTATACACCATAACAAAGTGGGATTTATTCCTGGTATGCAAGGGTGGTTCAAATAAGAAAATAATTTATCGTATTACACTACATTAACAAATTGAAGAGGGAAGATCACATGATCATCTCGATTGATGCAGAAAAGGCATTCTACAAAATCCAGAATCCTTTCTTGATAAAGACACTTCAAAAGAGAGGACTAGAAGGAAAATTCCTCAATATGATAAAGGACATATATGAAAAACCCGCAGCCAGCATCACTCAATGGGGGAAAGGTTGAAAGCTTTTCCTCTAAGATTGGGATCAAGACAAGGATGCCCACTGTCACTACTGTTATTCAATATTGTGCTAGATGTTCTAGCTAGAAAATTTGACAAGAAAAATAAATAAAAGTCATCCAAATAGGAAAAAAGGATGTAACACTCTCACTATTTGCAGATAACATGATCCTATGTTTATAAAATTCTGAAATGTCTACAACAAAGCCGCTTGAGCTAATAAATGAGTTCAGCAAAGTGGCAGGGTATGAGATCATCATGCAAAAATCAGTAATGTTTCTGTATGCTAGTATTGAACAATCTGAGGTAGAAATCAGGAAAAGAATTCCATTTACAATAACAAAAAGATGCAAATACCTTGGAATCAATTTAACCAAAAATGTATGGGACCTGTGTTCAGAAAACTACAAAACAATGCTAAAAGAAATTTTAAAAAGACCTAAACAAATGGAAAGACATTCTGTGTTCATGGATTGGAAGACTAAATATGATGAAGATGTCAATCCTACCCAAACTGATTTATAGATTCAATACAATACCAATCAAAATTCCAAGAAACTTACTTTGCAGAAATAGAAAAGGCAATTACAAAATTTATTTGGAAAGGAAAATGCACCTCAATAGCCAAAAGCATTCTAAAAAAGAAGAACAATGTGGGAGGACTTTCACTGCCTGACCTTGAAACATACAACAAAGCTACAATGGTTAAAACAGCATATTATTGGCATAAAAATAGACACATTGATCAGTGCAATAGAATTGAAAGTCCAGAAATAAACCCTCACCTCTATGACCAGCTGGTTTTTGACAAACCTACAAAGTCCATGTTACCAGTAGAAAACAGTCTCTTTAACAAATGGTGCTGGGAGAACTGGATATCCATAACCAAAAGAATGAAAGAGGACCCCTATCTCACTCCCTATATAAGAATCAACTCAAAATGGATGAAAGTCTTAAATATAAAAGCCAGGACCATAAATCTAATAGAAGAAAATGTAGGAAAGCATTTTAAAGATCTTGTTGTAGGTGTAGCTTCTTAAACCTTACACCCAAGGCAAAAGAAAAAAACAAATAAATGGGACCTCTCAAAATTAAACACTTTTGTATCTCAAAGGTCTTTGTCAAAAGGGTTAAAAGGCAGCCAGCTCAATGGGAGAACATATTTGGCAATCACATATCCGATAAGGGTTTGATATCTATGATATATAAAGAGATGCTACAACTCAACAGTAAAAAGACAAATGCTCCAATTAAAAAATGGACAAAAGACTTGAATAGGTTTGTCCAAAGAAGAAGTACAAATGGCGAAAAAACACATGAAAAGATGTTCAACATCACTAGCAATTAGGGAAATGCAAATCAAAGCTACAATGAGATATCATTTCATACCTATTAGGATAGCCACTATCAAAAAGACAGAAAACTACAAATGGTGGAGAGGATGTGAAGAGATAGGAATGCTTATTCACTGTTGCTGGGAGTGTAGAATGGTACAGCCACTATGGAGGACTGCTTGGTAGTTCCTAAAGAATTTGCATATAGATTTGCCCTGTCACCCGGCAATACCACTACTAGGTATATACCCAGAGAAACTGAGAGCAGAGACACGAACAAACATCTGCACACTGATGTTCATAGCGGCGTTATTCACAATTGCCAAACATAGAAACAACCCAGGTGTCCATCAACCGATAAATGGATAAACAAATTGTGGTATATTCACACAATGGAATATTATGCAGCTCTGAGAGGAAATGAAGTCATGAAGCATATTATAACATTGATGAACCTGGAGGGCAATATGCTGAGTGAAGCAAGCCAGACAAAAGGACAAATGCTATATGATTGTACTATTATGAATATATTGTGTAAACTCATGGAATTAATAACTAAAATATAGGTCACCAAAAAATAGAATGAGGGTAGAGAATGGAAAGCTGAGGGTGAACCTGTACAGAATTGGTATAAAGGGTGTTTGTTAATCTTTGGAAATGAATAGAAAAGGTGAAAGCACAACATAGTGTTTGTAACTAGCAATGCTATTGTATGTGTATGACAGTGGTTGAAAGGTAAAGTCTAAGATCATGTATATTACTAGAAGGGAAGCTAAAAAATGTAACATGGGACAGCATAGCATATAAAACCTCATGTGAAATATGAACATAGGTAATATTGCATATATAAACTGTTTTTCTTTGAAACTGAACAAATGTGTGTTAATGTTACAAGGTATCAATATCTGGCAAAAAAACCCCACCAACATTATGCTAAGTGAAAGAAACTAGACACAAAGTTCTACATATTGTATGGTTCCATTTATATAAAATGTAAATATAAATCAATTTATAAAGATTAAATTAGATTAGTGGTTATGTAGCTCTGAGGAAGGATAGAGAAATTAAGAGGTGACTACTAAGGGGTGTGGAGTTTTTCCTTTTGGAGTAAAGGAAATTGTTCTAAAAATTTTTGTGGTGGGCCCGGCTAGATAGCTCAGTGGATAAAGAGCTCGCTGGGAAACCACATGGGAGGCCCTGGGTTCGGTTCCCGGGGACCTCTCCTAGCGGGCAGACCGCCTTGAGAATGGCAAGCTGCCATGGGCGGGCCGGAGCCGCCGTGGGCAGGGCAAAAAGCTGCCACGGACAGGGCAAAAGCCGCCACGGGCAGG
>PVKH010032001.1:0-12226 GCA_004027955.1 Chaetophractus vellerosus
TAAATGGGACTGCCTCAAAATTTAAAACTTTTGTGCATGAAAGGACTTTGTCAAGAACATGAACAGACAATCTACTCAATGGGAGAAAATATTTGGAAATCACATATCATTAAAGGGTTTAATATCCAGAATATATAAATAAATCCTATAACTCAACAATAAAAAGACAACCTCATTTTAAAATGGGCAAAAGACTTGCATATTTCTCCAAAGAGGCTATACAAATGACTAAAAAGCACAGGAAAATATACTCAATATCACTAACTATTAGGGATATGAAAATCAAAACCACAGAGATATCATTTCATACCTATTAGAATGGCCACTATTAAAAAGTAAATAAAAACAGAAAACTGCAAGTGTTAGATTAGATGTGGAGAAGTAAGAGCACTCATTCATTGCTTGTGGGTATGTAAAATGGTGCAGCCACTGTGGAAGACAGATCACCAAGTCCTCAGGAAGCTAAGTACAGAATTACCATATGATCCGACATTCTTGCTACTGGGTATATACCCAGAAGAATTGAAAGCAGGGACTTGGTACACTGATGTTCATAGCAGCATTATGCACAATAGCCAAAGGATGGAAGCAACGCAAATGTCCATCGACTGATGAGTGGAAAACAACATGTGTTATATACATACAATGGAATATTATTCAGCTATAAAAGGGAATGAAGACTTATATTCAAAACTTGACTGAGGTGATGACAGCACAACTCTGTGATGAAAATGAAAAGCCACTGAGTGTATACTTTGAATGGACTGTACAAAGCAAGCATTCGTGAATGATGGACTGTGGTTAACAGGACAAATATGAGAATGATTTCTTCTGAACAATAACAAATATATAATACTAATGTAGGGTGTTAATAATTGGGTGGATTGGAGGGGAAATATACCAAATGTAATATATGGGCCTTAGTAGTAATGTTTTGATGATGCTCTTTCATAGTCTGTAAAAAATGTTTTCACAACAATGCAAGGTGGTGGTGGGGAGATGTATGGGAACTTTGTATACTGATATGCATGTTTGTTTTGTAAATTCACAGATTTTACTATACATTCATTTTTATGCATGTTTAGATATGAATTAAATACTTCAATAAAATTTTATTTTAAAAAAATGAATGAAGTCCTGATACATGTGACAGCATGGGTGAACCTTGAAGATATGTTGCATGAAATAAGCCAGACACAAAAGGACTAGTATTGTATGAATACACTGTTATGAAGTAACTAATTATAAAAGGCAAACTCATGGAGTTAGAACCTAGACTATAGGTTACCAGGAGATTCACTGGGGTTAGAAAATGAGGAGCTGATGAATTTACACAAATTTCCTACGCAGGCTGATGGTAAAGGTTTGGAAATGGATAGGGGTGATGATATCACATTGCTAGTGTAATCAATAGCACTGAATTGCACAGGTTTAGTGTGTATCTGTTACTACAATAAAAATAAAAAGATAAAACACAGGACTGTACAACACAGTGAACCCTATTGTAGATGATGAACTATTGTTAATAGTACAAGTGTAAGAACGTTCTTTCATGAATTAAAACAAATGTACTACACTAATAACACATGGTAATAATAGGGTGTTAATATGGGGGAAAATACACCTAATGGAGATAATGGATGATAGATAAAACTATTTTAATAATCTTTCATCAATTATAACAAACGTAACTCTGTTTTTAAAAAATAGTACAATTATTTTTTCAAAAGTGCTGTCATCAATAGTAATAAATGTTCCACACCAATACAAGGCGTTGGTGATGGGGCGGTGTGGGAGAATCCTGTATCTAATGCATGACTGGTCTGTAAACTCACTAAATCTCTAATAAAAAGAAACAAAAACATTTACTGGACACTGTCTATGTGTCAGGCCCTACACAGGGTATTAGCCCTCCCAGAGAGATTCTCAGTGACCCAAAGCATTTGAAACCCAAAGAAATTCACCCATTGGTTTAATTTTAAGCCCGGGCATCTGGAAGGTCATGTATTTGGGGGCAGGGAGTCACACAAATAGCCATAATAGTATTTATAAATGTTGGTAAATCCTATAAGCCTTATTACATTTCAGCCTGTTTCTAACTTTCCCATACACAAGTATTCAGGAAGAGACAAATGATCCCTTTCACATTTCTCTGTGTCTCTATGTGGAGGGAAGCGATGTAGGAAAGATGGGATTTCATCTAAAGGTTTACCACAGCCATTGCAGAAAGCAATGCATTTAATTGATATATCCCTTTGCATCACTACCAGAAACAGAGCATAACTTGAAAGGCTCTCAATGATTTCATATTATTTTGTGCTTTATGACTGTCATTATTCTCTGTATATAAGAATTATAGCAGTTACATCCCATTGGACTTCAAGTTTCTTTGCATAAAGATAAAAACGTTCATGATTGTATTAAGACAGTCACAATGCCAATGCGAATATTTTCGCTGTCCTGATTTTGTGATAATCAGGGCAGGCTGCACATTCACTATCAATTCGCTGCACACACGCATGTGTCCCCAGACCTAGTTTTTCTCCCTAGGTTTGGTTTTTGGAATGCTGGTGATAAACTAAGCCTGATTTATTATATGACCATCCTGTATGGGAAAAGACTGTAACTCAGGTATCTTTGGTCAACCTTAAGAGATATAACAGGGGGATGGATGTGGCTCAAATGGCTGGGCGTCCATCTCCCATATGGAGGGACCTGGGTTCGATCCCCAGGACCTCCCTGTAAAAATAAAAAAAAGAAAACTACAGAAGGCATGTGAGTCACTAGGCCCCATGCGCGGGTGCACCATCAGGCCCTGCAAGTAGGTGAGCCCCTCAGGCCCCACATGCAAGTGTGCCGCCAGGCCCTGTGCCCGTGTGCGCTGCCAGGCCCCACGAGCCACACAGCAAGGTGATGATGTAACAGGAGAGTGACACAGGGAGAGCCAAGATGAGACCATCAAAAAACCAGGAACTGAGGTAGACACTTCTCTCCCACATCAGAGGTTCTGAGGGTCAAATCCCAGTGAAGACAAGAGAAGGATGAGAAGAGAGGGCAGGAAACGGACACAGAGGGTTGCCCAGCGAATGGACACAGAAACAGCAAAAACAGGGGGGAGGGGCGGTAAAAATGGGTAAAAGTAAATAAATAAATAAATCCTTAAAAAAATGTATAGGGGAGTAAGATACGGACTATAGTTAGTAGTAATACTTTGACGATGCTCTTTCATAATTTGTTAACAAATGTTTCACAACAATGCAAAGTATTTGTGGTGGGGTGATGTGTGGGAGCCCTGTATGATGTTAGGCGTGTTTGTTTTGTGGGTTCACAATGTTTACTGAACACTTATAGTTTGTGTATGTTCATGTATGAATGATATACTTCAATAAATTGTTTTTTAAAAAAAGACATCCATGGTTTTTTAATTCTATTTATTAAGGTATTGTTGAATTCAATACCTATTTTTATGAGGAAGATTTCTTCACCATGAAAATGTTGGTTGCCATTATCTTCACTACTAAACTAGCCCTAAAATTTGCTTGTTTTTCAAAATGAAAAAAGTAATTCAAAGTTATAGAGGCTATAGTTTTAAAAAATAGATTTAATGTCTCCTGAGTAATTACAATTTATTCTCCATATTAAAAAACATTTACCTCCTTAAAACTAAAAGATTTTTTGAAGTTTTGTCCCTAATTTTTCAACAAGATAGGAAAGTCAGCAGCTGAATCTCAAATCTCCCAGCGATTGTGCCCCTACTTCTGAGGCTTTCATAAGCCAGAAGTTAAGATCCACAGAAGAATCTCAGCCACTTTCTAGCAACCTACTCTCCTTTAATTTCCTCTCCTCCTTCCTTTTTAAAACTTTTTCAGAACTGGTCTAATTCCTCCTCTTATAAAACTGGAACACAGAAAACATTTGCGTGTGTGTATATTATTTGTTTATTTACATATTCTGATAGCTCCACTGTAAGGGGATCTAAACCAAAAGGTGCCATCTCACCAAGTAAATAAGCTATTTACAAAACCAGGTCAAAGTATTTTTTAGATATTTATTTATTATTGTGGTAAAATATATATAACAGAAAAATCATTTTAAGTGGACAATTCTTTGATGTTAAGTGCACTGAAAATATTGTGCAACTTTATTGTTCTGCACTGTTATTCAATATAAGGTTCTGGGAAACCACTGAAGTTGGCCTTTCTCAGTCGCCCCATCTGTGAACAGAAGATAATAACTGTTCTATGCAAAGTTTAATTGTTGGGACAAAATGGTGTCAAAATAACAATGAATGCAAAAGCACTTTGTAAAGTTTTTTTTAAAAAAGTAAAACTAAAAATTATTTTCCAGCATACATATGGTAAGCTTTGGCACAGGAATTTTGGAGGAGTGGGATTAAAATTTAAAATTTAAATATGACAGATCAAATGTACAGCAGCTTCTCCCCTGGGCAGCCTAAAAAATAAGTTATATAGCTATTTTTGTTAACACTGTTAGTGAGAAAGAATTCAAACAGTGGGTCTAAACATTCAAAGGCAATTAACAGATGTATTTGTGACACTTTATATCAGGTCAATTTATTACTCCAGACAGATACCCACTGAGCATTTCAGGAAATAAACATTGTGCATTCTTGAATTTTTTATTGATACATTTTAATTCATCCTTCCCACCAGCAGTAATATTTTTCTTATTTTTACTACTGTTGCAAATTTACTATCATACCAACTGCACCTTTATCAAATTCTTTCTGCAAAATTCTGTGATGAATATTTTAGCTTCCACTGCATGTTTTTACAGTTAAATCTGTGTCTACATCAGCACTTCTATTCTAAATTTGGTTTTTAGGAGTTTAAAGCTCATCCATAAAAATTAACTAAGGCTGAAACTTGGCAGCCAGCTTAGAAGCACATTTTGTTTTTACCAACCTTCAAGAAAATCCATATGGCTGTTTCTAAATTCCTGTATATCAATCTTAAATAAAATAAATCCTAGCCAACATAAGACACTTATTTAGGCTAATTCACTTCAAAACAATTTTTTTAATGCAATTATTCCATGACTGGCCCTCATCTCTCCTCTAAGTCCCTCAGCCTCCTCCTTGGTGGATGTCTGGTCACTCTGGTGCCTGGCCTGGCAGACACCTGCAGCCCAACACTTCTGGCCAGGAGACGTGTAGTTAATGCTTCATGTTGTCATGAGACTCTGAAGTTTCCTAGAAGCTGCCAACAGAATCGTCACGCGGAGATTTCCTTGGCTCAGCCCTGCTCCTCCTCTGTCCTACCTAAAGACATGCCCGTTCCGGTACTGTGATCACATCCATACACCCCAGAGGGCAGCCTGTGGAACACAACTGCTCACCCCTGTGGGCAGAGCTGCCCTCCCTCTGACAAACCAGGCCATTGCTTTGAGCTGTTGGAAGACAATCTCCACTGGACTCTCCTGTGTTTACATGTCTTGCAAGTAAGGCAGGACATCTCTTTGTTCCAGACCACCCTTTCAAGGACGCTTGAATAGTGAAGAGCCTTGGAAGATAGACACTGTGTTTCCCTCTGGGAGAAAGGGTTAGGCATGCTGACTGTCAAATGTAATGGAGGTAATGTCTCCCTCCAAAACAAAAGCCTTCCTCCAAAATAGGCCGACTACCCATTAGACTGGGTTTTGGCTCTTAGGCTCAGAGTTCCTTTCGTGTAACATAACCCATTTCACACGCAGGTGTCATCCTCCTCTTCATAGTCACCCTGTGGGAATTGGGACTTGGGAACCTACACAAAAATGCTGTCTCTCTGGCAGCTGCTATTGCTATAAGTATTAAACTGTCCTTCATCTCTAACCCGAGGGTCTCATCTCTTCTAACAGTATCCAGGAAACAGTGGCAGGTTAACTTGTCAGCTGGTTAACTCAGACCCTTCACAGTCTTGACATAAACACACAGGCTGTCTCCACTACTAAAATGTAAGCTCCTTGTAAGTTGAGACCACATCTACCTTATTTAGCACTGTATCCCCTGCACTTATACACCATTACCTAGCAAATAGGTGGTGCTCACTAAATATTTTTTGAGTAAATGAGTGGTAGAGATATAAATTCAAAAGGGGGGGGAGAGAATCCCTGGGGGAACCTCCATCACAAGAGGCTTCATGAACTCTGATTGTTCCTCTGCATCCCAGACTCACCTCTATCCTGCTGAAAGAAATTGAAAACATGATTCAGAAGCAAAACCTCTCCAAAAAACAACCTTCTGCCTTTCACATTGCTAGTGGAAACACACCTTCCATCTTTACTTCTTTGCTGCTAGTGGATTACATAATGTAGCCTCAGAGATTCCATATTCTCTAAGTAAGAATGTGAGGAGGATCCCCACGTCTTAACTGCTTCTGCTCCTCCTCCCCAGAGTGGCAGAGCTGCAGGCAAGTGTATCCAGGTTCTTTGCACCTCACTTTAAAAACTTGCTTGTCGTATTACTTTAAAATACTGCAAATAATTTTTTTCTGAAAATTTTTCCAAAATTTGAAAAGGATTTCTCCCCATTTGTTCTTTGACCTGATTTCATGACAATGTACTGTATCTACTAAACTGTTTACAGAAGAAGGTTCTAAATTCCTTTATAAAATTTAGGAGGGTGGAGGCTACTTTAGAGACCCTTGCTTGTGCTCAAGAGCAGTCATCATGATGGTCAGAGGCAAGGGGAAAACAAAAACCTGTAGAGTGGTGTGGTTGATGATGGTCACTAAAGAAAAGGACATGTGCAATGGCAGAAAAGCCCAGAGAGGAACTTTCTATCTGAAATCTAAACTCTTGCTAGCTTCACATCATTATTGCATCAAGAAGTGCCTAAGATTCATGGAGCAAAAAGAATGGAACTAGTCAATATTTCTCACTCCTATAGAACTGATAACTCCATTTTTTTTTTACCTTAATGCACTTTTCATGAGCCTCCCACTTTTCCCATTATTTTTAAAGTCCTAGGTGGAAAACCCTAACTTACAGAAAGGCAACAGCAATACGTGAATGTCTGGGGGGTCCATGTAATCCCTGGTGCAATGAAAGCAAAATGCTTTCAAAAAATGAGGACCCCTCCCAGTCAACAATTTTACTTAACCAGCCACTCCTGTGCTTTAAAGCTTCACAGCTTCCAGGTTCAGAAGAACAAATACCTCATGAATTAGTTTTAACTTAAAACACAAAAGTTTGACGTGGATTTAGTGCTCATCACTAGAAGGATTAATAGCAATTGGTCTAAAGAAAGCTCATGTCCAGGCAGGTGGCAGGCAGGATTCCCCTTGGCAAAGCCAGCACACCTCAGCCAGGCCCTGTTTACCCAAATCCTGGCCTCCTCTTCAATGGACACTGCCAGTTGGAGTAAACAGAGCCAAATGGTGTGGTGGTTTTCTAATGAGACGAAGTAGGGACAAGAAGGAACCAAGTAAATTTTTTCTTGTGGCCAAAGCAAGAATGAGTTATGAACCCAGACTTCCAGAGGCAAGAAGCTTCTGCACTCACCAGCTGCCGCCCTGCTGCCCTTCACGCGAAGCCTCATGGTGCGGCCATGCACGAAGTGCTCTTAAAAGTGATGCCAGGAGTTCCCTTGAAAATCGCTTTTCATTCTGGGCTGTGGAGCAATTTCTGGGTGTGAAGTCCCGTCTGAGGTTTACAAGCTATTGCTGACATCAATGAAATGCAGCATTTGTTTTGCTTTTTTCAGTGTCCTGGAGGCGTATTGGCAGTCATGAAATGCTTCTTAAAAATATCATTTGGCAAACATTCATGCTTTGTTCATAAAGGCTTATGTACATCATTGAGGGGGCCATTTTAGAAGGCTGCTATGAAACTGTAAGCACATGCATTCATGGAATCAAATTGTTTCATTTTAATTAATATGCAGGATTCTTTCCCTCTATCTAAAAGCACAGCTTATGTTCCAAAGAACTGCCTTTGGAGGTGTCCTGAGCCTCCAGGTGACTCCACAATTCTCTCAAACTGAGCCAAGACTACAGCTCTGTGCTTCAGATTTCCTCAGATGATGTTTGAAACATAAAGAACACTAAAGAATTCGTCGCCAGGATATTTCACCAATTAATTTGTCAGTTAGACAACATTCCAATCTGCATGTCATGAGACAACAAAGCTGTCTTCTGGGGGTATAAGTAGAGAAGAGTGAGAATTGACCAGACCTGTTGTTTGAACCAGGCTAAAGGGTAGTTGATTGACCACCTCATTTAATTGAGGCCAAAAGTTTACTAACGAATATTGGTCATAAGAACTCTAGGTATATCAGTAGAGGTGGAAACAATTCCTCATAGCCAGGTTCTCTTCACAGCCCCATTCCAACCCCATGTAACAGATAGAGAGCAGAGGAAAGAATAAGCAGGAGTAAGGTATGTGAGTAAGAAGAAAGAACAAGAGAAAACAAATTGGTTGAAGAACTCTTTGCAGTACACCTGCATCTGCTGATTTCCTTACCCCCTCATGGGCAGCAGTTTCATTTGTACCCCAGCTAAAGTAGAAATGTGTGCTGTGAAGAAATTGAGCTGTTGCCTAAAATGGACTAAGGCTTCCAAGTAAGGTACTGGAGCCACTGTGTAGGGCTCTCATTGTTTTGCAAGTCTTGTGGGGGTGGAGCTAAAGGATTCTGCCTTCCCACTCCAAGCTGAGGTCTTACAGCCAATAATTTCTCCACATTACACAGAGCTGAGTCAAGACAAAGGCTGTTAAAGTCAGGTGAAAAACAAAGCACTTATCAATGTGGATCAGTCTAATTCTTCATTCACATATATGGAATGGATAACCAAGGATCACCAGACACTTGAGGAAAACTAGCAACACCAAAGAGAAGAACCAAAATGAACAAATAAAAGACTCCAGAGGGAAAATAATAATAATTGAGATTCAATCAAGATCAATTTTAATTATCTCCAATGATATCAGAGGAGATTTTAATCACACATAAAGACTGCTGTTAAAAGGAAAGGAAGGGAGGGAGGGAAGAGGGAAGGAGCTCTTGGAAAATAATATGATGGCCAAAAAATAGAAATTTCAATGGAAAGTTGGAAGAAAAGTTTCCAGTAAAAAATTAAAAAGCATAACTGAAAATATATATAAGGGAAAAATTATGAGGAGACTCAATCAAGGATGTCCAATATCCACCTAACAGGAGTACCATAAAAAGAGGGAAAGTAAAGTAGATACCCATAAATAGACCCACATGAATACAGTCAACTGATTTTTTACAAAGATGAAAAGGAAAAAAATTCAATGAAGAAAAGATAGTCTTTTCAAGAAATGGTGCTAGAACAACTGGATATCCACATGCAAAAGAATGAATTTTTTAGACATAGACTTGGAGAAAATATTTGGAGAAAATATTTGGAGAAAACACACATCTGATAAAGGACTTGTATTCAAAATGTACAAAGAACTCTTAAATACCAACAATAGGAAAACAAACAACTCAATTTTTAAAATGGGCAAAAGAGCTGAACAGATACTTCACCAAAGAAAATATACAGGTGGCAAATAAGCATATAAAAATTCTCATCATCATCATATGTCATTAGGGAATTGCAAATTGAAACAATGAGATACCACTACACACCTATTAGAATGGCTCAAATCCAAAATACTGACAAGGCCAAATGCTGGTGAGGATGTGGAGGAACATGAACTCTCATTTATGGCGAGGGGGAATGCCACTTTGTAAGATAGTCTGGCAGCTAAACATAGGCTTACCATATAAATCCAGCCATTGTACTTCTAGGTGTTTACTTCAATGAGTTGAAAGCCTATGTCCACCCAAAAACCTGCACAGGAATGTTTATAGAAGCTTCATTCATAATTGCCAAAAATTTGAAGCAACCAGGTGCCCTTCAATAAGTGAATGGATAAACAAACTACACTACATCTATACAATGAAGTATTATTCATCAATAAATAAACCTTAGCTATCAATAATCTACCGAAAGAAATGGAAGAAACTTAAATGCATATTGCTAAGTGAAATGAGCCAGTCTGAAAAAGCAACATACTGAATGACTTGATATATATAACTCTGAAAAAGGCAAAACTATAGAGTCTGTAAAAAGATCAGTGCTTGCTAGAGCTCCAAGGGAATGAGGGAGGAATGAATAGATGGAGCACAGGGCATTTTTAGGGCAGTGGAACTATTCTCTATGATGCTGTAATGGTGGTTGCATGAAACATTGCATATATCAAAACCCATAGAACCAATAACACAAAGAGTGAGCCCTTCTATAACTATGGACTTTAGTTAATAATAATGTATGGATATTAGCATATCAATTGTAACCAGTGTACCACACTAAATAATGCAAGATGTTAATAATACACAAGAAACTGGCGGGGGGGGGGGGTCCTCTGTATTTTCTGCATAGATTTTACTGTAAACCTAAAATTGCTCGAAAAGTTTAGTCTTTTTAAAATGTTTTAAATAGACTGAAGGAAATAAAGAAATACTAGAATAAAATTTGTCAGAAATGTAGACACACAGAAGTCTTCTAACTGAAAGGTGTCGTTGGTTGCAGAGCAGGATAAATGAAATAAACCCCCACCTGGACACATATCACAAAACTTTAGAGTGACAAGACAAAGGAAATTACCAAAACATATCCACAGGAACAAAGAAGTTACCCACAAGGAAGCAAAAGTCAGATTAGTAGTAACTTCTCATCAACCACACTAAATGCTGGAAACTAGTGAAACAATGCCTTCACAGATGCAAGGAAAGTTATTTTCTACTTAGAATTCTACAACGAGCTAAATTTTCAATCAAAGTTCAAAGAAGTTAGAAAGACATTTTTGTTCATGCAGGTAATCAGTAAGTTTATTTCCCTTTCTGTAAAAAAAAAAAAAATCTTGAACATGCTATACAGCTGAACTAAAAAAGAGGGAATACATAAGATAGAAAAAGAACCTGGAATGGTGTCTCTGCAGCAAGCCTAAAGTACATTTTTCTGCATCCAACAAAAAATATAATTAAGAAACTGAATTATGTTGGAGATATAGTTTTTTTTAAAAAAGCACATGTTCCTTTCATATTAAAGGGCAAATAAAAGGCAATTAGAAACTCCAAGAAGAACAAAAAACTATACAAGAAAAGTATGGTCTAAATAAGAAGTATATTAACATGTGTCCTTGTTGAGCAATAGGCATCTGAGAAAAGAGAATTTATTTGACTTTCAACCTTGGAACATCTTCCTCCAAACAGATTTAGAGATTAAAGATTCTGTTTTTATGGGTTTATAAACATGGGAATATTTACAAAATCATCACATTTTAAGTGCTTCTTATTTGTCTATTTTAAAATCAAACTACAGACAAAACCCTAAGTATAGTAACAGAAAACAAATATGCTGCAAAACCTGATCATGTAAAGTCTTGGTACATTTGGCAGATTTTGAAGAGCAAAGGAAAAGAGAGATGGAGGGGAGAGACACGTTAAGCGCTCCAAGGTAATTATCCTTTATAGTTGAAGGAAAGAAAAATGTCTAAAATTGATCAGGAGACAATTTAAGGATTTTCTTTAAAGTTATAAAGATAACCAACAAAAGAACTAAAAACAAAAATTGGGAAAGTGGAAACAGATGAGAGGTAGTGAGAATCAGACACAAATTTAAGTAAAAAAACAAACAACTAAAGGTGTAAACTTACTATTTGATGTTGTGATGGTAATAATCAGAAGAGTCAAATCCAGTGCCAACGGGCAGTAAAACTGGGAAGAGACCTCAAATAAAAGGGGGAAATGGTAAAGATAGATGAGTTCATAGGGCTAAGAGACTTCAAAATGAGTCCGGAGGGCAGCCCAGAGGTAACACTTATGCAAATCCCAGTAGGACCTCCGAGACTTCCAATATGGAAATCACCCCAAACAGAGGGCCACCAGAGGACTTTGAAGATATCCAGGTCCTATACCAGGGCAGATAATCCCAGAGTTTGGTGCCTTACTAGTGGGCCCTAACTTCGAATTCTTGCTCCTGAGAGTGATTGAAACTGACCAAAATATGTCTACATTGTACATGGTCCAAATGTCTCTTCTATTCAAACCTATATTTGATGCCAGAGTTTTAGGTGTACTTCCATAGAACAGAGACTACATGCTGACCACAAGCCAACCGGGTCCAGAACTCTGAGGACCTGCAACTCCTATGCTACAACTCAATGGACTCAACCAGGACACCTAGTTGGGAGGTGACAATGGAAGACGGCTATGCAG
>PVKH010032002.1:0-12228 GCA_004027955.1 Chaetophractus vellerosus
GAGTGCTGCTGTGCATGCCCAACTTTACGGTTTGGTGGGTCAGACAATACCCAGCTCATGATAGGCAACTCAGGTCTCATGGTAACTTTGTGGCCCATGGTTAAGCGTTCAGTCTGTACTAAGGCCCAGTAGCAAGGCAAAAGCTGTTTCTCAAAAGGAGAGTAGTTTTCTGCAGAAGATGGCAGGGCTTTGATCCTAAATCCTAAAGGTCAATATCCTGATTTTCCTATAAGGGCCTGCAAAAGGCCCCAGGCAGCATCTCTATTTGCCACCAACACTTCCAGCATCATTGGATCTGCTGGATCACATAGCCCAAGTGGCAGTGAAGCTTGCACAGTAGCCTGGATCTGCTGCAGAGCCTCCTTTTGTTCTAGACCTCACACAAAACCAGCAGCTTTTCTGGTCATTTGGTAAATGGGCTGGAGTAGCACACCCAAATGAGAAATATGGTGTCTCCAAAATCTGCAGAGACCAGCTAAGTGTTGTGTCTCTTTTTCGTTTAGGAGGGCCAGATATAACATTTTATCCTTCACTTTAGAAGAGATATCTCAACATGCCCCACACCAATGGACACCTAGAAATTTCACTAAAGTGGAAGGCCTTGCATTTTTGTTGGATTTATCTCCCATCCTCTCTTACACAAATGCCTTAATAATAAGTCTAGAATAATTGCTATTTCTTGCTCACTAGGTCCAATCAACCTGATATCATCAATATAATGGACCAATGTGATGTCTTGTGGGAGGGAGAGATGATCAAGTTCACTGAGGACAATATTATGATATAGGGCTTGAAACTTGATGTACCCCTGAGGCAATACAGTGAAGGTACATTGCTGGCCTAGCCAGCTGAAAGCAAACTGTTTCTGGTGGTCCTTACTAATGGCAATTGATGAAAAAGCACTTGCCAGATCAATAGTTGTATACCAGTTATCAGGGGATATGTTGTTTTACTCAAGCAATGATACCACATGTGCAATTGGAGTCACCACCTTGGTTGAGTTTATGATAATCTACTGTCATTCTCCAATATCCATCTGTTTTCTGAACAGGCCAAGTAGGAGAGTTGAATGGGGATGTGGTGGGATCACCATCCCTGTATCCTTCAAATCTTTGTTGGTGACACTGATCTCTGCAATTCCTCCAGGAATCCTGTATTGCTTTAATTTACTACTTTGGCAGTTCTACTGGCTTCCACCTGGCCTTTCCTCCCATAATAGCCCTCACTCCAAGTCAGGGATCCAATGTGGGTATTCTGCCAGTTACTGAGTGTATCTATTACAATTATGCATTCTGGAACTGAGGAAATAACCACCAGGTGGTTCTGGGGACTCAGTGGAGCCACTGTGAGATGGACCTCAGCTAAACCTCCATTGATTACCTGACCTCCATAAGCCCCTTCTCTGATTATTGGACCACAGTGATGCTTTGGGTCTCCTGGAATTAATGTCACTTCTGAGCCAGGGTCTAATAATCCCAAAAATGTCTGATCATTTCCTTTTCCCCAATGAACAGCTATGCTGGTAAAAGGCTTTAGGTCTCCTTGGGGAAAACTGGAAGGAAAATTAACAGTATAAATTTTTGGCCATGTAACAGCATCCTTCCCCAAGGGAACCTGTATTCCCCTCATTTAATGGGCCCTGGATCTACAAACTGTTTCAAGTCTGGGAATTGATTAAGGGGCCATGATTCTCTGTTTCTGTATTCAAGTTAGAGTTTTGTTTACTCAACCTAGAACTCTTCTGCTGATACAGATCAAGTAGGAATTTAGTAGACTGCCCATCATGATCTATTAGCCAACATCATTGGTCTATGTGACTCAGACTCTTTTGGTTGCTGCTTTGAGTCTGCCTTTCATTGTGATAGCCATGCCCTCCTTGTCTTTGGCAATTAAGTGCTGCTACTTGGCTTCTGCTAGCCCGAGATCTGATTAAACTCAGTGTTTAGGGATTCTAGTTCCTTGACAGCAGTTCCCACAGTAATATCTGTTCTACAGAGAAGAGCAACCACACAGCTTTTCAGGGAAGATGGAGTTAGTCTCACAAATTTATTCCTCACAATCCTGGTTAAAGGTGTGTCCTCTGGACATTCCTGGGGTGTGTGGGCAAGTCTTAAATGGTGAATCAATTCTAGCATTCCAATCTCTCTATGCCTTTGGATCCCCTCATCTACAGTATACCAGGGTAAATTGGGCATCTCGACCTCAGACATTCTAGGCCATCTTTTGGTTCATGTTTCAGTCAGCCACCCAAACAAACTGTTAGAGCCTTTTGTAACCCTTTGAACTATAGCATTGAATCCAGAGTCTCTGCTTAGTGGGTCCATATCAATAAATTCAGCCTGATCCAACTTTATATTCCACCATTATCCCATACTCTTAGTATCCATTCTCACACATATTCCCCTGATTTCCAGGTATATAAGTTGAAAAACTCATTTAGTTCTTTTAGAGTATAGTGTACTTCCTCATGGGTCACACTTTGTACTTCACCTTTGGGGGCTTGCTGTGATTTTAGTCTAGTTATAGGTCTGGAAGATAAGAGGGCCCATGGGGTTGCATAAGAAGAAAAATTAGAAATGTCTTGTAAGCTAATGACCTCAGGGCATTCCTTTGCGGTTTTTTTCTGGTGAGACAGGATTAATCTCTTGATGTAGGGGTTACATGGCAGACTCCTCAGGGAAGGGTGGAGGTTGGGTGATGGTGTTTTTATGTTAGAGAAGAACAGGAAATTCCTTGTCAAGCTAATGATTGAGCAGTGCAAGCTTGAAGTTGGGTGGTACCTGCCACAGGATACAGAGGAGGTCTGGACTCCCTGGGGCAGGCTGGAGGATGGGTGATGCAAGGTTGACATTGGGTGGTCTCCACAGGGCAGTCCATTACAGGTTTCCCTTGCAAAGTGTCAGCAGAATTTAGGGTTTCAATGTTCTCACCAATATCATCATCAACCCATTTGTGTCCAACCCAATCCTCAGGGTTCCATTTCTTTTCAATCAATGCCCTTACCTTAACAGCAGACACCCTGCAAGGTTGAGATTTTAGTTTCCATTGTAACTCTGCTACTTGTACAATGAGACCACGAGTCTGGTTTTCAGAGATATCAAGTCTATGTCTGCACAAAACAAGATTTTCTTTCAGAGCACACATAGAAACATTCATATCATTCATGAGGCACTTAAGTTGC
Source organism: Chaetophractus vellerosus (assembly GCA_004027955.1). Lineage (NCBI taxonomy): Eukaryota > Metazoa > Chordata > Mammalia > Cingulata > Chlamyphoridae > Chaetophractus > Chaetophractus vellerosus. Next base: position 3,182 of record PVKH010032002.1, read on the forward strand.
AAATTTGATGGCTTCAGCTCATCCTTTTTCTTTTGTAACTGTATCCAGCACATTTAAGAACAGCCAGCCAACAACTGCTTGGTTAGCTTATGGTGTCTACACATCTCTAGGGCCATCAGGAGCACTTTTATTTGAGGCTTTGTTTAATGTGGCATTTGTGAAATCAGGCTAAGACTTACATAAGCGTAATATATGGAATGATCTCTCTTTTTAAAAATCTCTTAGCCAAAAAATCTGCATTTAATTTACTATTTCCCCCTTTTGATCAATGTCTTTCTCCCAATATATTGCTGATTAACACTTGTAATAATCCTTCCGCACCAAGGAAGCTCATACCTGGGTGTCATGTCCCTCTTTAGGGGGAAGGCAATGTGTTTATTTGCAGAGTTTGGATTAGAGAGAGGCCACATTTGCACAACAAGTAGGTTTTCAGAAGGTAACTCTTAGGCATTAATAATATTTAGGCTTGGTTTCATTATTATAGAGATAAGGTTCATAGGTGCAAGCTTTAAGATTGAAGACTTGTCTTATTAGCCTGCTCTCTTTTATTAGGAAAGGTTATATATTCCAGAGCTTTTGGCCATCTTATTTGAGAAAGTAGCATGACTTCCCCAGGTGGAGAAGTTTAATTTCTTTTTTAGCTACTGTGGGGACAGTAACATTGTGATAAAGAAAAGCCTCTATTTTTGCAGAAACATACCTATGGCAACATATATTTACCATAGAAATATGCAGCTATATAATGCTCAAGATATTCAAAAGGCCCTGTCTGTTGAAAAACCTGATCTTTTCCCACCTATACCTTCTTACCAGGGTTATCCTAATTGACAGAACATTTATGTAATTGTCATGCTTCTTGTGTAAAGTACTTTTTTCCCCCAAAGATGGAACTTTGACTTGCAGCTGGATGCATGCACTTTCAGAAAGCTTCATAGTAAAACAGTGTAATTGACAAGAAAATTTGATTGTTTCTGTGACATATAACATTTTTCTAAAAATAAAAAATAAAACATGCCCATTTACCTCCCCTACTGTTGACACCTAACATTGATGTGGTACCTTTGCTACAATTGATGCAAGAATATTAATACATTACTATTGTCCATATTTTGCTTTAGATATATTTTCCCCACGTATCACCCTATTATTAGCACCTTGTATTAGTGACATACTTTTGAAGAATTGACATCTTAACAATATTTAGTCTTCCAACCCATCAACATGGAATGTTCATCTATTTATTTAGGTCTTTGATTTCTTTTAGCAGTGTTTTGTAGTTTTTCATGTGTAAGTCCTTCACATTTAGTAGCTATTGTAAATGGAATTTCTTTCTTGATTTCCTCTTCAGATTGTTCATTACTAGTGAATAAAAACACTAATGATTTGAGGTGTTGATCTTGGACTCTGCCACTATGCTGAATTCATTTATTAGCTCTAATAGTTTTCTTGTGGATTTTTTCAGGGTTTTTTTATATAAAGCATCATGTCACCTGTAAATAAGGAAAGTTTTACTTTTTTCTTTCCTATTTGGATGCTGTGGCAGTTTAGAATTATTTTAGCAATCACAAAAAGAGAAAGATTATGTTTGTAAACTAATCTATTCCTATGGGTGTGACACCATTTCATCGTATTAAATTCAGTTGAGAAGACTTTGATTAAATTATCTGTTAAGATTGCTGTAGGGCTTTTTGTTGGACTATGTCAGTGAGGTCTGACTCAGGTTGAGTTCCTGACCCCTTCCTGGGTCTGTGTAAATGGGCTCACATAGACAGACAGAGAAGGAAAAAGGAAATTGTCATATTTGTTCCTGCAATGTGAGAGAGAGGATTGCTTAAGCTGGGCCTACACAGAAGCTGGATAGAAGATCAGCCGTGCTATATACCTGATAGCTTACGCTGAACTTGGAAAGAGTGGAACAGCCAAGACTGATATAGGATGCTTGGGAAGTGCAAAGTCATATGCCAGCCTGTAGCTGAAATCAGAAAGAAAATGGAGCAGCTGAGCCCGAGAGAGGAAGCCTGGAGGGGAAAGCAGAGATCAGGCAGAGATTGCCCAACATGTGGCAGCTGACTTTGGTGAGAAAGCACCTCTTATGGTGCCTTGAGTTGGACTTTTCACAGCCTTGGAACTGTAAGCTTTTACTCCAAATAAATATCCTTTATAAAAGCCAATGCATTTCTGGTACTTTGAATTGGCAGCCCTTTACCAAACTAAAACAGATGCCTTTTATCTCTTTTTCTTACCTAACTGCTTTGGCTAGAACTTCCATTATAATGTTAAAGTGGCAGCAGGCATATTTCTATTGTTCCTTATCTTAGGGGGTACATTTACAGTCTTTCAAAATTGAGTGTGGGGAGTGGATGTAGCTCAAGTGGTTGAGCACCTACTTCCCAAATACAAGGTCCCGGGTTCAATAAGTATGATAGGTTGTCTTTTCGTTATCTTTCAACCAAAGGTATTTCTTAGTTTCCCTTGTGATTTTCTCTTTGCCCCATTGGTTGTTTAAGAGTACATTGTTTAATTTTCACATAGTTGCAAATTTTCATTTCTCATCTGCTATTGATTTCTAGCTTCATACCACTGTGGTGAGAGAAAATATATTATGTGATTTCAATATATTTAAATTTATTGGGACTTGTTTTGTGACTTAACGTGTGGTCTGTCCTGGAGAATTACCCATATCCACTAGAGAAAATGCTGGCTGAATTGTTTTACAGATGCCTGTGGTTCAAGTTGCTTTATAGTATCATTCAAGTCTTCTATTTCCTTATTGATCTTCTGACCAGATGTTCTATCCATTATTGAAAGTAATGTACAGATGTCTCCTACTACTCATGTTTAGTCATCCATTTCTTCCTTCAAAACTGTCAATATTAGTTTCATATATTTTAGAGCTTTTGCATTAGGAACGTGTATATTTATAAATGTTATATTTTCTTATTGAATTGACCTCTATATCAGTATATAGTGTCCTTCTTTGTTCCTCATATGCAATATTTAATATAGTATATTTCATCTGATGTTAGTTTAGATAGCCCAGCTCTATTTTGGTTAATATTTGTATAGTATATTTTTTCCATCCTTTCATTTTCAGCCTGCTTTTGTAGGTTTTTTGGTGTTCATTTGTTTGTTTGCTTTTGGTTTTTGTTGTTTTTCTTTTCTTTTCTTTTTTTTCTTTTTTGAGTAATGAAAATGCTCTAATATTGATTAAAGTGATGAATGCACAACTCTGTGATTATACCAGATGCTATTCATTGTGCACTTTACATGAATTGTATGGTTTATGAATACATTTCAATAAAGAATTGCCAACCAAGAATTTATATCCAGTGAGACTGTCCATCAAAATGATGGAGAGTTTAAGATATTTTCAATAAACAAAAGCTGAGGGAGTTCACCACCCCTAGACCTTGTTCTCTAGGAAATGCTAAAGTAAGTTCTTCAGATTGAAAAGAAAGGACACTAGATAGTGGATTACAGTGACATAAAGAAATGAAAAAATCTAAAAAGCTAGCCATATGATTAATTATAAATAACAGTAGTATAGTATATTTAGTTCACAATAGCAAATATCATACAATATTTGTCCTTCAGTGTGTGGCTTGCTTCACTCAACATAATGTCCTCCAGGTTCATCCATGTTGTTATATACTTTATGATTTCATTTCGTCTTACAGCTGAATAATATTCCAGTGTGTGTATATACCACTTCATCAGTTGATAGATACCTGTGTTGTTTCCATCTTTTAGCAATTGTGAATAATGCTGCTGTGAAGATCAGTGTGAAGATGTCTGTTCATGTACCTGCTCTCAGTTCTTCTGGGTATATACCTAGCAGTGATATTGCCTGGTCACATGGCAAATCAATATCAAACTTCCTTAGGAAAAGCCAAACTTCCACAGGAGCTGTGCCATTCTACATTTCCACCAACAGTGAATAAGTGTTCTGATCTCTCCACACCCTGGCCATACTTGCAGTTTTCTGTTTTTGTTTTTTTAAAATAGTGGCCATTCTAGTACATGTGCAATGATATATCTTTGTAGCTTTGATTTGCATTGTCCTAATAGCCAATGATGTTGAACATCTTTTCATTTATATTTCTTCTTTAGAAAAAAAATGTCTCTTCAGGTCTTTTGCCCAATTTTAAATCAGGTCATTTTTCTTTTTATTGTTGAGCTACAGAATCTCTTTATATATCATGGATATTAGACCCTTGTCAGATATATGACTTCCAAATATTTTCTCCTATTGTGTCCGCTGCCTTTTTATCCCCTTCACAAAATCCTCTGAGGTCCAGAAGTATTTAATTTTGAGGAGGTCCCATTTATCTATTTTTTTATTTCATTGTTTGTACTTTGGGATTAAGCTTTAAGAGACCCCCATCTATCACAAGATCTTGAATATGTTTCTCAACATTATCCTCTATGAGTTTTATGGTCCTGGATTTTATGTTTATGTTTTCATTCATTTTGAGTTGATTCTTGAATAGGGAGGAAAATAGGGATCCTCTTTCATTCTTTTGGTTATGGATATCTAGTTCTCCCAGCACCATTTGTTGAAGAAAGTATTGTGTCCCAGTAAAGTGGACTTGGTAGGCTTATCAAAAATCAGTTGTCCATAGAGGTTTGAGTATATTTCTGAACTCTAACTATGGGATATACATTAAACATTTTCTCTTTCCTATTTTTCTCCTCTCAGGCCCTCTATTTGTCAGTTATGCCCCAGTCCTCCATTTATTCTATTAGATACTTAACCTGCCACAATTTTTAACTTGTTTCATGATTTCCTTATTACTACTCAAACATTAATGCCTCATTCAATTCTAGATCCCATTATTTGGTTATATTACTTCTATCAGTATTATATTGGTTGTCAAGAGGTTATACATTATTTATGTTTCTTCTTTTTTCACAGCAATAGTTTCAATATGTAGTATGTTATTCTTATGGTTTGGATGTCTATTTTTTAGTATGTGGACTGATTTTGCTGCTACAAATTCCAGAACACCTTAACATTAGTCCAAAATTGTGGAATAATGGACAACTTGACTGATCTTTGTCCCAAGTTCCTGGGGAAGCTACTCCCGAATGTTTGAAATTTCCTGTGATAGAAATGTATTTTGTTTCCCATAGTGAGCCCAGGACCATACCTGATACTTACAGGGTGGGTCCAGCCACATCTGCAGTCTTAGGGCGGGGGACTGTCCACACAAGAAAGACCAACCATGCTATTAGAGGTTGAGGCTTTGATCCAGGTCACATTAGCCAATGTCACTCCACAGCAGCCTGAACTCAGCCCCTGCCAGCCAACATCAGCCCACTTCCCTAACCTCTGGGTGGAGAGGGATGTTGTACATTGGGTTCAACCATGTGGGCATTGATTCCATCAATCATGTGTAAGTAAGGAGACTCCCATATAATCTCAGGACACTCAAGCCATGAAAACAGTTTGCATGATAGAAAAGATACCCCTCTGTGCTGGGTTGGTGATGCATTCTGACTCAACTTGGAGAGGACATGGAAGCTTGTATTTGAGGCCCTCCCATACCTCACCTTATGAGTCTCTTCTTTGGCTTCTTCATTTCTATATGATTTTATTATAATAAAGTTATAATAATAAATAGGGTACTATCAGTAGTTCTGTGAGTCATTTAAGCAAATTATTGAACCCAGGAGGGAATCCACAAATTTGTAGCCAGTTGGTCAGAAGTGTGGGCAACCTAGGCTGTTGAACTTGTGACTGGTTCTTGAAGTACAGACAATCTTGTAGTGTATTGATGTATTGACCTTAACCTATGTAGTCTGGCCAAACTCTGGGTAGTTAAGAGTTAGAAATGAATTGCACTGAGTCACTGAATCTTTGCAATTGTTGATATCCTTTATACAAATCTACCAGAAATATATTTTAAATGAAAGTTATAGAGAGAAAGATACTTCAGATGTTGGCTTTTTAAAAATAATGAAACCTAATAAGACATTGGACTTTATTTCCACTTTTGGTTCTACAATAAGAGGTACTGTCATTTATCTGAAGGCTAAGTTAGCAAATATTTAAACATGTATAAAAACATGTTAATACATATACTCTTCTAATTGTTACTCTTGGCACTTCTGTTTAGAATGAGGTTAAGAAATGTTTCCTAAATGTGATTCTTTGATTTAAAGTGGATATACTTGAACAATGTAAATATATTTATATAAATACAAGCACAGTCTCATTTATTAAGGGGTACTAGCAAGGAAGATTTAAAATCAAATCATCTTGAAAACAGAATACAGTATAAATGAAAGAAAAGGCAAAAGCCATGATGTTGCTAATTATATTCTAGTGTACAGATTATCCAAGACTCCTTTATTTTTATTTTTCTGTTTTGGGAAACTGTGAGACAGCTTGAAGGACTGAGGGTCTCTCTCACGGTGGCCTTCACTTGTCCTTGTCTCCCAGAGATGTTCATACCCACCTCATTTTGCACACGATCATAGCCCTAACTGGTCCTACCCCAAAATAACTTTTCCTCATGTGAGAACCACTCTTGACCAACTAGTCTCTCAAACTGGTTGAACTTCAGCTGATCCCCTCCTGCTGCAACTCTATAAAGCATTCCATCCTCTATCTCAAGTTAGAATATTCCTTCAGGGCCTTCTCATGTCCAGTATTTATGAAAATTTTCTTATATTAATGGTACTCTGCTTTTCATCCACAAAATATACGATGTGTGTATGCACATACAACAAAAGAGTTTAATTTTTGTAATGCTTTAAAGTAAATGTAATGTGTTGTAGATTTGAATTATGTACACTAATAAAGACATGGTCTTAATCTCAAGGTGTTCCTGTGTGTATGAACTTATATGTAAATAGGATTTTTTTAATATGTGTTGGTTAAGGGTCAACTGAGTTAAGGTGGGCCTTAATTCATGTTACTGGAGTCCCTCTAAGCAGGAAAATTCAGATGCTGGGAGCTCGGGGAGCCAGAGCCAGAAGTCAACAGAAACCAGAAGAGCCGACACAGGAGAGAGAGAGGTCACCTTGTGACAGGAGGCTGAGGAGCAAGCCAAGAAACCCCAAGAATTGTGGCAAGCCATTATGGAACACTACAGACTTAGGAGAGAAAGAATGGCCTCGCTGATGTCTTGACTGTTATTTCTAGCCTCCCAAACCATGTGTCAATAAATCCCTGTTGTTAAGCTAACCAATTTTGTGGTATTTGTCATAGCAGCCTGGCAGACCAAGACAGAATGTGTAACCTTGATTTTCCATTTAATCATAAAAGATACTTGTTTTTTTCCCCCTCTTGTGTGTTACAAAGGGAACGTGGGCCCAGGCAGGATAAGGCAGAAGATGTGATGAGGGAGAGAAGGTAATTAAGAAAGTAGTTGGGTAGATGGAAGTCCCAGTACTTGAGGTAAGGAATCTACTTGGACTGGGTTTATACAAATATGAGTTCAGTTTGATATCATGATTTTGAAATCACCCCTGTAAGTGTAGATTCAAACAGTTTGATGTATGCTCTGAGGCTCAGGAGATAGGTCACAGTTAGAGAATAGAAGTCATTGAAAAGATGGAAATTAAAATTCTAGGCTTGGTGGGGGGAGTGTGAAATCCTGCTACATAGATCTGTTAAAAGAATGGTCACATACATAGCCCCACATAGCCCAAGGAATTTAGGTCACATAACACTAGCAGATAGTAATATTTCAAGTGTGGTATCATTGTTCTAATGAATCCTCTTGAAAAGTTTACAGTAAAGGGATCATTTGGAATTATTCTTATATGAGCAGACCCACAACATGCTTAATCATCATCATTAACTTTTCTTTCCTACACGTTATAAAGATAGTCTCTGAGTTAGTACATTTCCTCAATCAAAGATCTGTGATGTTTCACATCAAGATTTGTGAAATGGAAAGCCTTTTCTAGGTCATTGACCTGAAACTACTAAAACCGTACATGATTATGTCAATTATTTTTCATTCTCTATTCTATTGCCATAGCATTCTTTAAGGACTGGCTAAAGATGGAATTTCCTAATTATGCTTTAGGAGACTAGGCTTCCACTGTGGAATAGCTTGGCTCTCTGACACATAACCTAATTAGTTAATTAATTGATTTTTATAATTCCACCAATTCTACCAATTACTAAACCAAGATCTAGATGGCCCATTTGAAAGAGATTGTCTCTTTAATATTGATATTGGGGGTCGGCTGTAGCCCAGTGGATAGGGCGCTGGTTCACCACATGGGAGGCCCCAGGTTCGGTTCCCAGGGGCCTCTCTGGGCGAGCAGACCTCCTTGAGAAGGGCAAGCAGCCATGGGCAGGGCAAAAAGCCACCACGGGTAGGGCAAAAAGCCACCACGGGCGGGGCATTTGCCCGCGAACGGAGCAGAGCCACCCGTGAACGGAGCGGAGCTACCTGCGCGGTGAGCTGACTCGGCGCGTCGCCACAATGGGGGGAGACAGAGCAGACACAGAAGAACACAAAAATGAACACAGCAAGAGCAAGCAGAAAGGGGGGGCTATGTAACAAATATTGATATCCTTCCATCTACTGTTTACTCATCATTTCCTCCATTTAATCCCTTGATCCCCCAATTTCTTCCTGTTGAGGGCCTGGATACCTTTTTCTTATCTCTACTTTTCTTCAGGTACAGTATGAAGTAATATTTCTCAGATAGCAAACTCTATGGTGGTTTTGTTCCATGAAAGCACTTTAAACTAAAATGACTGCAAGCCCTCCCCTTATTTTTTTTTTTTTAAGATTTATTTATTTTATTACATAGCTCCCCTTCCCCCCCGTTGCGGCGACGCGCCGAGACTTGGTCACTGCGCAGGCGCGGCTTTCCCCAATTGTGGGCGGCTTCTGCTTCCATCACGGCCGGCTCCAGTTCGCGGGTGGCTGGCTGTGCTCGATTTGCAGGCGACCTGCCCTGCCCGTGGCGGCTTTTGCCTGTCCGTGGCAGCTTTTTGCCCTGCCCACGGCGGCTCCGGCCCGCCCATGGCGGCTTGCCATTCTCAAGGCGGTCTGCCCGCTAGGAGAGGTCCCCGG
>PVKH010032003.1:0-12240 GCA_004027955.1 Chaetophractus vellerosus
TTGCCTTGCCATGGCGGCTTGCCTTCTCAAGGCAGTCTGCCCACTCAAGGAGGCCCCAGGATCCGAACCCGGGGCCTCCCATGTGGTAAACTGGCGCCCTACCAATTGAGCTACAGCCGGCCCCATACATACATTCTTTTCAAGTGCTCATGGATCTTTCTCCAGGATAGACCACATGTTAGGTCACAAGACAGGTCTCAATAAATATAAAAAGATTGAAATTATACAAAGCAACTTCTCAGATTATAATGAAATGAAACTGGAAATCAATAATAGATGGGAGAGGTGAAAATTTGCAAATGTGTGGAGGATGAAGAACTCACTCCTAAATGATCAGTGAGTCAAAGAAGAAATGCTAAGTGAAATTAGTAAATATATTGAGACAAATGAAAATGAGAACACACCTTATCAATACTTATGGGTTACAGCAAAGGCAGTTTCTGAGAGGGAAATTTATAGGCCTAAATGCCTATATTAAAAAAGAAGAAAGAGCTAAAATCAAAGCTCTAACTAAACCACTGGAGAAACTAAAAAAGAACAGCAAAGTATTCCAATGCAAGAAGAAAATAAATAATAAAGATTAGAGAGGTCAACCCAGAGGTAACACTTATGCAGATCCCAGTAGGACCTCCCAGGCTTCCAATATGGATATCACCCCAAACAGAGGGCCTCCTGAGGGCTTTGGAGATATCCAGATCCTATATCAGGGCAGATAGCCCCAGGGTTTGGTGCCTTACCAGTGGGCCCTAATTTGGAATCCTTGCTCCTGAGAGTGATGGAGTCTGACTGAAATATGTCTTCACTGCACATGGTCCATCTGTCTCTTCTATTCAAACCTATATTTGATGCCAGAGTTTTAGGTATACTTCCAGAGACCAGAGACTATGGGCTGTCCATGTGCCACCTGGGTCCAGAGGCTCTGTGGACCTGCAACTCCTACTCTACAACTCAATGGACTCACCCAGGAAACCTAGTGGGGAGATGATGATGGACGACTGCTATCCTGGGGAATGGAGAGAGCCTGCAGCTGCAGGCAGGATAATCTCTTCCATCGATTCCACGGGATATAAGCGCCCCCATCACTTGGTGGTGGAGGGACATCACCATCCCAGACTCCTCGGGGTTGGGGGAGGAGCTATGGACTAGAGTGGACTTGGTGTCCTGTTATAGACTTGTGATTCACACAATGGAAGAAATTACAAAATTATGTGGAGCCAGGGGCCACTGGATGCTTTGGGGGCAGGAGAGGAAAGGGCAGTTGTAATACGGGGGCTTTTTTGGGACTTGGGAATTGTCTTGGGTGATGTTGCAATGGAGGATATAGGCCATTTTATATCACCATGTATCATGCAGAACTGTGTTGGGGAGAGGGTGGTCTACAGTCTGGTCTGTGGTCCATGCTTGGTGGCAAAACCCCAAAATGTATATATATGTTGCAGGTGTTGTGCCACACAGATGAAGGATGTGTATGTGGGAGGTTGTGGGAGGTGTGGGAGGTGTGGCACATGGGTACTCCTGAAGTTACTGTGTAACATTTATGTAATCGATGTATCCTAAAAATAATAATAATTAAAAATTGAAAAAAAAGATTACAGCAGAAATGAGTGAAATTAAGAACAAGAAACAGTAGAGAATATCAACAAAATCAAAAGCAGGGGCTTTGACAAAATCAATAAAATTGACAAACCCTTAGCTAGACTTACAAAGAAAAAGAGAGAGAAGATCCAAATAAATAAAATCAGAAATAAAAGGGGAAAGTTACAACCGACACCACAGAAATAAAAAGGATCATAAGAGGATATTATGAGAAACTGTGTGCCATCAAAATAGACCACCTAGATGAATTGGACAAATTCATAGAAACACATAAACAACTTACATGGACTCTACAAGAAATGCAGGAACACAGCAAACCAATCACAAGCAAAGAGAATCAGTCATCAAAAAACTCCCAAGGAAAAAAACAAAACGAAAAATGACTCCTAAGAAAGAAAAGTCTAGGACCAGATGGCTTCACAGTTGAATTCTACCAATTGAGAATAATTAACACCAATCCTGTTTAAACTCTTCCAAAGAACTGGAGAGGAGGGAAAATTACCCAAGATGTTTTATGAAGCCAACATCACCTTAATACCAAAGCCAGATAAAGACACTAGAAGGAAAGAAAATTACAGACCAATCTCTCTAATGAACATAGATGCAAAAATTCTCAACAAAGTATTTGCAAATTGAACCCAACAGCCTATGAAAATACTTACACACTATGATCAAGTGGGATTTATTCCTGGTATGCATGAGTGGTTCAACATAAGAAAATCAATTAATGTAATATATCCCATTAACAAATTGAAGGGAAAAAAAACACATGATCATCTCAATAGATGCAGAAAAGGCATTTGACAAAATCCAGCATCCTTTCTTGATATAAACAGTTTGATAGGAGTAGAAGGAAAGTTCCTCAATATGATAAAGGGCATAGATGAAAAACCCACAGCTGACACTGAACTTAATGGTGAAAGACTGAAAGCTTTCCCATTGACATAAGGAACAAGACAAGGATGCCCACTGTTAACACTGTTATTCAATATTGTGCTAGAAGTTCTAGCTAGAGCAGACAAGAAAAAAGTGAAAGGCATCCAAATAAGAAAAGAGGAAGTAAAACTCTCACTATTCATGGATTACATGATCCTATATTTAGAATTTTCTGAACTGTCTATGACAAAGCTACTTGAGCTAATAAACAAGTTCAGCAAAGTGGCAGGATACAAGATAGACATGCAAAAATCAATAATGTTTCTGTACACTAGTATTGAACAATCTGATGAGGAAATCAGGAAAAAAGTCCATTTAAAATAATAATAAAATGACTCAAACACCAAGGAATCAATTTAACCAAAGAAGTACAGGACCTATATGCAGAAAACGACAAAACAATGCTAAAAGAAATTAATGAAGAACTAAATAAATGGAAAGACATTCCATGTTCATGGAATGGAAGACTAAATATCTTGAAGATGTCAATCCTACCCAAACTGATCTATAGATTCAATGCAATACCAATTAAAATTCCAAAAAAACTATTTCACAGAAATAGAAAAGGCAAGTACCAAATTTATTTGGAAGGGAAAGTGCACCCAAATAGTCAAAAAACACCCTAAACAAGAAGATTGATGTGGGAGGAATTTCACTGCCTGACCTTGGAATATATGACAAAGCTACAGTAGTCAAAACAGCATGGTATTGGCATAAAGATAGACACATTGATCAGTGGAATAGAACTGAAAGTCCAGAAAAAAACCCTCACCTCTATGGCCAACTGGCTTTTTTTTCTTCACTTTATTTGTACATTGAATAATTGAAAATACAAACAATTAAAAACTAAAAAGTTAACACTGATAAATAAATATACACATTTCTCAATTAAATGTACTGGATACATATAAATTTTTTTTTGAATCAAACAATATGTTACACAATATATTTGGTTCATAGTAATGCATTCATACAGTATTTGTCCTTTTGTGTCTGGCTTGCTTCGCTCAACATAATGTCCTCCAGTTTAATTCATGCTGTCATATGCTTTATGACTTCATTTCTTCTTACAGCTGCATAATATTCCATTGTGCGAATAGACCACAGTTTGTTTATCCATTCATCTGTTGATGGACACCTGGGTAGTTTCCAGCTTTTGGCAATGGTGAATAATGTTATGAACATTGGTGTGCAGATGTCTGTTCGTGTCACTGCTCTCAGTTCTTGGTATATACGCAGTAGTGGTATTGCCAGGTCATGTGGCAAGTCTATATTCAACTTCTTTAGGAACTGCCAAACAGTCCTCCATAGTGGCTGTACCATTGTGCAGTCCCACCAACAGTGAAGAAGTGTTCCTATCTCTCTACATTCTCTCCAACACTTGTAGTTCTCTGTCTTTTTAATAGTGGCTATTCTGATAAGTGTGAAATGATATCTCATTGTAGTTTTGATTTGAATTTGTATTTCTTCTTTGGAGAAATGTCTATTCAAGTCTTTTGCCCATTTTTTAATTGGGTCATTTGTCTTTTTATTGTTAAGTTGTAACATCTCTATATATTCTGGATATTAAACCCTTATCAGATATGTGATTTCCAAATATTTTTTCTCATTGAATCAGCTGCCTTTTCACTCTTTTGACAAAGTCCTGCGAGGTGCCAAAGTGTTTAATTTTGAAGAAGTTCCATTTATCTACTTTTTCTTTTGTTGCACATGCTTTAGGTGTAAGGTCCAAGAAACCACCACCTACTACAAAGTCTTGAAGATGTTTCCCTACATTTTCTTCTAGTAGTTTTATGGTCCTGGCTTTTATATTTAGATCTTTGATCCATTTTGAGTTCTTCTTGTATAGGGAGTAAAATAGGGGTCCTCTTTCATTCTTTTGGTTATAGATATCCAGTTCCCCCAACACTATTTGTTGAAGAGACTGTTTTTTCCCGTTAGCATGGGCTTGGTAGGTTTGTCAAAAAGCAGTTGACTGTATAGGTGAGGGTTTATTTCTGGGTCCTCAATTCTATTCCACTGATCTATGTGTCTGTCTTTATGCCAGTACCATGCTGTTTTTACTACTGTAGCTTTGAATTTGTTTCAAGGTCAGGCAGTGAAATTCCTCCCACATCACTCTTCTTTTTAGAATGCTTTTGGCTATTTGGGTGCAGTTACCCTTCCAGATGAATTTGGTAATTGCCTTCTCTAATTCTGTAAAGTAAGCTGTTGGGATTTTGATTAGTATTGCATTGAATCTATAAATCAGTTTTGGTAAGACTGACATCTTCACGATATTTATTCTTCCAATCCATGAACATGGAATGTCTTTCCATTTGTTTAGGTATTTTTAAACTTTCTTTTAGCATTGTTTTGTAGTTTTCTGCATATAGGTCCTGTACTTCTTTGGTTAAATTAACTCCTAGGTATTTGAGTCTTTTTGTTGCTATTGAAAATGGAATTTTTCCCTTGATTTCCTCCTCAGGTTGTTCAGTACTAGTGTACAAAAACATTACTGAGTTTTGCTTGTTGATCTTGTATCCTGCCACTTTGCTGAACTCATTTATTAGTTCAAGTAGCTTTGTTGTGGATACTTCAGGATTTTCTAAGTACAGGATCATGTCATCTGCAAACAGTGAGAGTTTTACTTCCTCTTTTCCTATTTGGATGCTTTTAATTTTTTTTTCTTGTCTAATTGCCCTAGCTAGAACTTCTAGTACAATGTTGAATAACAATGGTGACAGTGGGCATCCTTGTCTTGTTCCCGATCTTAGAGGGAAAGTTTTCAACCTTTCTCCATTGAGTATGATGTTGGCTGTGGGTTTTTCATATATGCCTATTATGTTGAGGAATTTTCCTTTTATTCCTATCTTTTGAAGTGTTTTTATTAAAAAAGGTTGCTGGATTTTATCGAATGCCTTTTCTGCATCTATTGAGATGATCATGTGTTTTTTTTTCCTTTAATTTGTCATTGATTGATTTTCTTATGTTGATCCAGCCTTGCATACCAGGAATAAATCCCACTTGGTCATGATGTACAAGTCTTTTGATATGCTGTTGGATTCGATTTACAAATATTTTGTTGAGAATTTTTGCATCCATGTTCATTAGAGAGATTGGTCTGTAATTTTCTTTTCTTGTAGAATCTTTATCTGGCTTTGGTATTAAGGTGATGTTGGTTTCATAAAATGTGTTGGGAAATTTTCCCTCCTCTTCAGTTTTTTGGAAGAGTTTAAACAGGATTGGTGTTAATTCTTTTTGAAATGCTTGGCAGAATTCAACTGTGAAGCCATCTGGTCCTGGACTTTTCTTTGCAGGGAGATTTTTGATGACAAATTCAATCTCCTTAAATGTGATTGATTTGTTAAGTTCTTGTATTTCTTGTAGTGTCAGTGTAAGTTGGTTCTGCATTTGTAGAAATTTGTCCATTTCATCTAGATTGTCTAGTTTGTTGGCATATAGTTTCTCATAATATCCTCGTATGATTCTTTTTATTATTGTGGGGTCATTTGTAACTTCCCCCTTTCATTTCTGATTTTATTTATTTGCATCTTCTCTCTTTTTTTCTTTGTTAGTCTAGCTAGGGTTTTGTCAATTTTATTGATCTTCTCAAAGAACCAGCTTTTGGTTTTGTTGATTTTCTTTATTGTTTTTCTGTTCTCATTTTCAACTATTTCTACTCTAATCTTTATTATTTCTTTCCTCCTGCTTGCTCTGGGATTGTTCTTTTTATAGTTTCTCTAGGTGTTTAGTTAAATCTTTGAGTTTAGCTATTTATTGTTTTTTAATATAGGCATTTAGGGCTATAAATTTCCCTCTCAAGACTGCCTTCACTGTATCCCATAAGTTTTGATATGTTGTGTTCTCATGTTCATTTGACTCAATATATTTACTGATTTCGCTTGCAATTTCTTCTTTGACCCACCAATTATTTAGGATTGTGTTGTTCAGTCTCCACACATTTGCAATTTTTCTTTTTCCCTGTCTATTATTGATTTCCAGTTTCATTCCATTATGATCTGAGAAGATACTTTGTAAAATTTCAATCTTTTTATATTTCTTGAGAGCTGAATTGTGACCTAACATGTGGTATATCCTAGAGAAAGATCCATGGGCACTTGATAAGAATGTATAACCTGCTGAGTTTGGATGTAGTGTTCTGTATATGTCTGTTAGGTCTAACTTGTTTATCATATTGTTCAAGTTCTCTGTTTCCTTGTTGATCTTCTGTCTAGTTGTTCTGTCTAATGATGTGAGTGGGGTGTTGTTTCTACAATTATTGTAGAAATGTCTATTTCTCCCTTCAGTTTTGCCAGAGTTTGTCTCATATATTTTGGGGCACCCTGGTTAGGTGTATAGATATTTATGACTGTTTTATCTTCCTGGTGGGTCATCCCTTTTATTAATATATAATGGCCTTCTGTATCTCTTATAACTTTTTTGCATTTAAAGTTTGTTTTGTCTGATATTATATAACTATCCCTGCTCTTTTCTGGTTACTATTCATGTGGAATATCTTTTTCCAACCTTTCACTTTCAGCCGGTTTGTATTCCTGGGTCTAAGGTGAGTTTCTTGTAAGCAGCATATGGATGGCTGTTTTTTTTTTTAATTTTAAAAAATTATTTATTTATTATATACCCCTCCCCTTTCTGCTTATTCTTGCTGTGTGCATTTTTGCATTCTTCTGTGTCTGCTTGTCTCCCCCCCCATTGTGGTGACCCGCCGAGACAGCTCACCGTGCAGCGACCTTGCCTGCTTGCGGGTGGCCTTGCCTGCTCGTGGGCGGCTTGCCCTGCCCGCGGTGGCTTGCCCTGCCCGTGGCGGCTTGCTCTGCCCGTGGCAGCTTTGCCCTGCCCACGGCGGCTTTGCCTTCTCAAGGCGGTCTGCCCACTCAAGGAGGCCCTGGGAACTGAACCCGGGGCCTCCCATGTAGTAAACCGGCGCCCTACCAATTGAGCTACAGCCAGCCCCCTGGCTCATGCGTTTTAATCCATTCTATCAGCCTGTATCTTTTGATTGGGGAATTTAATCCATTCACATTCAATGATATTACTGTAAATTCTCTATTTACTTCCTCCATTCGTCATCCTGTTTTTGTCTCTCATTTTCCGCTTTTGTTTATCCTTTCTGCTATTCTTTCTTCTATTCTCTCCTCCAAGCCTCTCTCTCCTGTCTTCGGTATCACTTATTCTTTCTTCTATCATTTCGAGTCTGCTGTTGTATGCCTCAATGTGTTTTTGACCTCACCTATTATGTCTTTCATTCCCATGAGCTCTGTTACTTTTCCATTCAGGATTTCAAATTTTTCTTTGCACTTGCTCAATGTCTTCTTGATGTCATTTATCTCTTTAACTATATTGTCTTTCAACTCATTAATTTGATTTTGGAAATTTGTGCTCATCTTGCTGATTTGTTCCCTCAAACTCTGCATCTCTTCTGGGACTTTGATGTGTTCCTTTTCTTGGGCTGTGTCTTCTATTTTCTTTGTATGGCTCGTAATTTTTTGCTGGTGTTTAGACATCTGGTTAGGATGTAGTTTACTCAGATGCTCAATTTCTTTCTCTTTTATAGGGGTTTAGTGCAGGAGGCTGTGAGTTACCACAGCTCTTTGATTTTTGGCTTGACCTGGATTGTTAGGATTGTCCTGCTGGTTGCTCAAAACTGGGCACTGGACCCAATAATTGGTTGTAGATTCGCTTACTAGGGCCTTGGACAGGGAGGCTATAGAGGCCAGGAAAAGCCTCTCCTACTTAATATTAATTTTCTTGTTTGCACTTCCTTGGTCTGCCAGGAGATGGCGCTCTTTGGCAGCTCTCAATTCAATGCCTGGTCGGAGTGTATTTGTTGCAACACAGATCAGATCAATGTGATAGAGCTTCCTGTCTGGAGGCTAAGAGCCTTGTAATTCAAACTTTTTGAGACAGTTCTCCAGTCTTCTCTGGCAGCCCCCTCCCTTTTCCCAGCTAGGAAATATTTCCACTCCCCTCTTAGTCCTCAACAAACAGTCCATGTTAGTAGAGGAGGAGATTGGTAGGTTTGTATATCTTTAGCCCCTTGCACGCTCCAAGGCAAACAATGCCGCAGCAGACCAAACCTGCTATTTAAAAGCCGAGTCAACCCCAGGCTCTCTCTCCCCTCTCCTGTGGAGTTCTCAACAATTAGTCCAGAGTAGAAGAGAGGGAGATTGCGAGGGTCGGATTTCTCTGGTCCTTCACTAGCTCCCAGGGCAAACCACTGTGTGGTCTCACCTGGCCTGGAAGGGCACGTGGGGCACAGCAGACCAATTTTGTGGGTCAGAAGCTGAGGCAGCCTTAGGCTGTGTCCCTCTCTATCCCCTTTCCTAGGGTGGTAGATCCCTGGAGTCCCCTTTGTCTGTAGTTGCAGACCCAGAGGCCTGAGAATTCTAAAGAGACTTTAGTGTGGGGGAGGGTGCCAGCAACAGCAGCCGCCACTGGTTCCAACTCATGGTTCTGTTGTCACAATTTCCCTCTTTTGTCCCTCTCTCCTCTGGGTGGTGTGCGCCTTCACCCACTGTTCTAAACCCTAGAAGATCTTTTTTGGGGCTGTTTCAGCCTGTCCTCTAGCTATTTTTCTGGAGAAGAGATTCCCATGTCTTACTAATCCTCCATCTTCCCAGAAGTCCCCAACTGGCTTTTGACAAACTTACCAAGTCCATGTTAGTGGGACAAAACAGTCTCTTCAACAAATGTTACTGGGAGAACTGGATATCCATAGCCAAAAGAATGAAAGAGAGTCCCTATCTCACTCCCTACACAAGAATCAACTCATAATGGATCAAAGACCTAAATATAAAAGCCAGGACCATAAAACTACTAGAGGAAAATGTAGGGAAACATCTTAAAGACCTTGTGGTAGGTGGTGGTTTCTTGGATCTTACACTCAAAGCACATGCAATAAAAGGAAAAATAGATAAATGGGGCCTCCTCAAAGTTAAATACTTTTGTACTTCAAAGGACTTTGTCAACAAGGTGAAAAGGCAGCTGACTCAATGTGAGAAAGTATTTGGAAATCACATATCTGATAAGGGTTTAATATCCATGACATATAAAGAGATGCCACAACTCAATAATAAAAAGACAACTGACTGGATTAAAAAATGGGCAAAAGACTTGAATAGACATTTGTTCAAAGAAGAAATGCAAATGCGAAAAAACATGAAAAAAATGTCCTATATCACTAGTGATTAGGGAAATGGAAATGAAAGCTACAGTGAGATATTTCACACTTATTAGAATGGTCACTATTATACATTCAGAGGACTACAAGTGTTGGAAAGGATGTGGAGAGATAGGAACACTCATTCACTGTTGGTTGGAATATAGAATGGTATAACTGCTGTGGGAGACTATTTGGCAGTTCCTAAAGAAGTTGAATATAGATGCCATGTGACCTGGTAATACCTCTACTGGGTATATATCCAGAAGAACTGTGTGTAGTAATACGAACAGACATCTGCACACTGATGTGCATAGCAGCATTATTCCTGATTGGCAAAATATGGAAAAAACCCAGGTGTCCATCATCCAATGAATGGATAAACAAAATGTATATTCACACGTAGGAATATTATGCAACTGTAAGAAGAAATGAAGTCATAAAGCATATGAAGCATGGATGAACCTGGAGGACATTATGTTGAGCGAAGCAAGCCAGACACAAATGGACAAATATGGTATGATGCGCTATTATGAACTAAATATATTGTGTAATCCCATGGAGTTAATAATTTGAATGTGGATCACCAGAAAATGGAATGAAGGTAGAGAATGGAATGCTGAGGGTTAACTTGTGCAGAATTGCTAAAAAAGGGTGTGTGTTAAGCTTGGAAATGAATAGAAAAGCTGAAAGCACAAAATAATGTGTTTAATAAGCAGTGCTATTATATGGTTATGGCAGTGGTTGAAAGGGAAAGTGTAAGGTCATGTAAATTACTAAAAGGAAAGCTAAGAAATGTAACATGGGACTGTATAACATAGTAAAACCTCATGTGAAACATGAATAGGGTAATATTGCTTATTTAAGACTTTTTCTTTGAAACTAAACAAATGTATGTTAGTTACAAGATGTTAATATCAGACAAAAATCACATTATGCTAAGTGAAAGACACCAGCTACAAAGTACTACATATTGTATCATTCCATTCTTATAAAATAAAATATAAATTAATTTATAAAGATGAAATTAGATTAGTGGTTATGTAGCGCTGGGGAAGAATAGAGGGATTGAGAGGTGACTGCTAAGTGATGAGTTTTTCTTTTTTGGAGTAATGAAATTGTTCTAAAATTTTTTGTTGTGATGAATGCACAATATTGTGATTAACTAAAAGCCATTGATTATACACTTTGGATAGATTGTATGATACATAAATGTATCTTAATAAAACTGCTTTAAAATAAATAAATAAATATGCAGGAATAGTAGAAATAGTAGTTATGTACAGCAGGGGAAACACAGAAGATTGAGAGGTGATGATTTTTTTTGGTTTGTCTGTTTTTATTATTATTATTGAAATGAAAAGGATCTAATAATGATTGAAGTGATGGATTCATAACTATGTGATTATACCAGAAACCATTGATTGTATACTTTGGATGGAATGTATGATTTATTAATATGTATCAATAAAATTGATTTGTTTTTTAAAAAAAGTCTAAAGTGAATGGTAAACTTAATGATGAAAAATTAGAAGAATTTCTTTTAACAAGAAGAACAAAGCATGCGGATATTCTCGCTGTCCTGATTTTGTGATAATCAGGGTAGGCTAAACATTCGCTATATTAGAAACCATGCATGTGTCCCCAGACCTAGTTTTTCTCCCTAGGTCTGGTTTTTAGAATGCTGGTGATAAAATAAGCCTGATTTATTATATGACCATCCTGTATGGAAATGACTGTAACTCGAGGCATCTTTGGTCAACCTTAAGAGATATAGCAGGGGGACGGATGTGGCTCAAATGGTTCGGTGTGTGTCACTCATATGGAGGGACCTGAGTTTGATCCCTGGGACCTTCTGGTAAAAATGAAAAAAGTATATATATAGAAGGTGAGTGGGCCACTAGGCCCCATGCATGGGTGTACTGTCAGGCCCTGCCAGCGGGTGAGCCCTCCCCTCACCCGTGAGTGGGTGAGCCGCCAGGCCCCGTGAGTCATGCATCAAGATAGTGACATAACAGGAGAGTGGCGCAAGGGAAAGCCAAGCCAAAACACACCAAAAAAACAGGAACTAAGGTGGTGCAGGCAGTAGGACGCCTCTCTCCCACATTGGAGGCTCTGAGGATCGAATCCTAGTGAAGACAGGAAGAGAAGGGTGAGAAGAGACAGCAGGAAACGGACACAGAGAATTGCCCCAAAAACAGCCAAAATGGGGGAGGGGGTAAAAATGGATAAGAGTAAATAAATAAATAAATAAATAAATAAATAAATAGATTCTTAAAAAAATATAGGGGAGTAAGATATGGACTATAGTTAGTAGTAAAACTTTGTTGATGCTCTTTCATAATTTGTTACAAATGTTTCACAACAATGCAGGGTATTTGTGGGGGGGTGATGTGTGGGAGGCCTGTGTGATGTTATGCTTGTTTGTTTTGTAAGTTCACAATGTTTACTGAACACTTATAGTTTATGTATGTTCATGTATGAATGACACTTCAATAGATTGTTAAAAAAAAGAATAGTATAAAAAAAGAAAAGGATATTAAAGAGGA
>PVKH010032004.1:0-12170 GCA_004027955.1 Chaetophractus vellerosus
CAGCTTACAAACATAATCTAATCTATATTTTTGGAATTCATAATTAAATCAAACTCAAACCATTACAGTTTGTTTCTGAAACTTTCTCACCTTCTGTTTGGTCATATCTAAGAGACCCACAGAGTATCTGTCACAGTTGAGGAAGGCGCGGACTGTGTACAGGGCTTTGTGGAACTGTCTCTCAATGTCCGTAAGCTCTTCAAAGACTTTGCTCCCAGACCACAGCAGTATCTGAAGAAATACAAAAAACACATTCAAAGCTTTTGAGGCACGCAGAAGCAGTTCTCTTAGCTAGAGAATAATAACAATTCTGTAAAGTCCCTCGAGTTTTTCTCATTCAACCCTCACAATAAGCCAGGGAGGTAGACAAGATAATTATCCCCATTTTATAGATGGAGAAACTGGTGTTCAGCGAGATAAAATGAGGGACCCGCTCACACCTGGTCCAACTCGTTCCATTATCTTTATATCATAAGTTGTTGATAACAAACATCAATTGACTATAAGTGCCTTACATACATTATCTCATTTACTATTGAAAACATTTGAAGGGTAGTGCCATAATTAATTATTGGCATTTACAAATGGAGAGACTGAAGTTTGGACAGGTTAATTGACTTGCCCCAGGGTCTCAGACCTGGTAAATGACTGAGTGGGATTTCAAACCTGAAAACTTGTGCAGAGAACCACTCTGGCATACAATCCACAAATACCTACCACCTCAAAACACATGGAAGCTGGGCAGGGACTGTGTGGTGGTTCCCAGGCACCTCCATCACCACCTGCCTTTCCAGCCCTGATCACATCAACGCCTCATGTCCAGTACTTTCCCTTGGGCCAAGCCCCTTACCTGGCCACGCCGCGTCTCACAGCTGTGCAGGTAACTCAGGTGGAACACCTTCATGATCAGATTTGCAAAATTGAGATACTTCAGGAGAATCTAAAAATTAAACAGCATGAGAGAAAGTGAGAAGAGGAAATTCCTTCTCTGGCCACTTCTACCACTAGCAGATGTCTGAATATTTTAAAAGCCTCACAAAGGCAATTTGGGCAGATAGACTGTAGAATGCAGAATCATAAAATGTTAAATTATAAGAATCTAGAACTCACAGAATGCATAATGTCAGTGCTCATAGGGTATATTAATGACAAATAGCTACTGCTTATTGACTGAGCAGTCCCTGTCCTGTGAGAAATAATTCATGTACATCATTTTAAATGATCATCACAAGTACCCTGTGAAGTGGATATTACTATCATTACCATTTTACAAATAAGAAAGCTGAGGTTGAGAGGAGTTAAGTGGCTTGGCTAAGTCAAACAGCTAGATATTGGCAGCGTCAGAACAATTATCCCTAGGTTCCTGACTCCAAAGTCCAGTGTCTTAACTATTATCCTGATCTGCCCGCCTTGGAGAGTATCAAACTAACCCTCTGTCTTTTTAGATGGGGAAACTGAATCCAGGTCAAATAGCAAGGTTTGGGGGGCTTCATGAGCTGGGAGAATGTGCTAACATGACCATCTCCAGCAGTTTCTAAGGCAAACTTACCTCTTCATCGTTCTTGGTGAAGTGGGGTGCGTCCACTTTATTCACGGCCATGATGACGGCCACCACATCCTTCCCATTCATTATGGGGGAAGCCAAGATGTTCTTGGTCTGGTACTCTGTGAGGGTGTCCACAAAGTCACAGAAATGCTCATCCTGAGAAAAAGCAGAAACAAGCCTGGGTGGGCAGGTGAAGAGTGAAGACAATACAGCAACCCAGAGCCCTAGGGCCCCATTGTTGACAAGAGAATGAAGACATGTCCATCTACTCCCCTTCAGCAGCCCAACTCCAAGATGCCTTATCAGATGACCCACACTCTTCAACATTCAATCATTCATTCATTTATCACTGAGCTAGGGATCCTGCAATCAGAGATGATTCCTGTCCCAAAAGCCTCCAAAATCCAGTAAAAGTTCTGAGATACAACCAGCTAAGGGCTGTGGTGGATATGCATGCAAAGCAGGATAGGGGCCTGAGGCCAGAGTGGGGGTGGGTGGGGCTGACTGTCTGGAGAGGAAGGTTCAGAGAAGGCTCTCTTGAGATGGTGACGATTGAACCCAAAATAGAAACATGAGTAAGAGCTAACAAGGGAGGTGGGGAAAAAACTTTAGTGAGTATAATGATCACACTGGCTACCAGATATTGCACATGGTGCTTTACCTGTGTCAGCTCACTTAATTCTCCCAATAGCTCTATGAGATGGGTACCATTAGTAGCCCATTTTACAGAAGGGGAAACTGAGACTCAAGAAAGTTTACCTTACTCGTCCAGAGTGTGACCCTAGAACCTGCCTTCAGTTTTAGAGAAGGTTAGACCTGGACTCAGTCATTGAATGCAGAGGACTTGTTATTTTTAGTTTTTATTAGCAATCTAGTTCTAGCACCACACATCCAGTTCAGGGGATATACCTATTCCTTGTATCTTCATTGAAGCCCCACTCTGTGTCAGTCCCTATGCTAAGTGTTAAGGCTACAGGGGTGACCAAGACCCAGGCCTGCTTTCAGATAAATCTATAATAGTAATATAGGATGTAAGGGCTTGTTTCAAGACTGTGGGAGTACATTGGAACACATACCCCACCCCCAAAGCAGCCTGCGAGGCCAGTGTAGGCTGCAGTGTGGTCCCTGTGGTCAGAATGAGGAGACAAGGCCTGAATTATTTTCTTAAATCCAAAAGAATCCACCTTTCTGTTTTCTGGTGGCAGTGTGCGGTTTTCCCACTGTCAGCATTGCTTGGGACACGAGCCAACGCAAACGTGCAGTTCATGCTGTTCTGAGAATGGAAACTTACTGCGTAGAGCCAACTCACAGAACCTTTCTAGAATGGAGGCTGTAGGGTCTTTCTGACACTCTTTCCCAGAATTCAGAAATCCAGTGTGTAATGCTCTGCATCTATGAATTTCTTCCAGTTGGAGTGGAATTGAATAAACATGCAATAGTGTTGTTGTCTATGAGGCGGCTGTTTCAAACCAGGTGAAGGTTAAAGGAATTAAGAGAAGTCTCTGGTGCTCTACTTGAATTAGCATTTGAGGATTAAGCAAAATCTCTAAGGAGGTATTAGCCAAGAAGGGTTTTCTCTAAGGTTACTGATGAAATCCTAAAAGACAGCTGTGGGTGGGGCATGCTCAGATTCATTTCATGAAGTCAGCTCTGTTTTGCAATGTTCACCTCACCAGCAAGAGCAAATATTTGGGCCTCACCCACATCTGGGGCAGATGTTTTTAAACCCACCAGGACTCTCTCTCCCACTGAGTTCTCAGACATAGCTGCTAAAACAAATACCATGAAATGGGTTGGCTTAAACCATAGGGAGTTATTGGCTCATGATTTTGCGAGTAGAAGTCCAAAATCAAGGCATCAGCAAGGCAATGCTTTCTCCCAGAAGACTGTGATGTTCCGGGACTATCTGTTGGTGATCCGTGGTCTTTGGTTTTTCCATCACAGGGCAGTGCACATGGAAGCATCTTTTTTTCTCTTCCAGGTTCTGCTGACTTCCAGCTTCTGGCTGCTTCCTGTGGCTTCTTTTTCTGCATCCAGTTTCCTTTTTATAAGGACTTCAGTCATACTGGATTAAGGCCCACCGTCATCCAGTCTGGGAGCACCTTAAGAATAACATCTTCAAAGGTCTTATTTACAAGTGGGTTCACACCCAAAGAACTAGGGATTGGGACTTGAACACAACTTTTGTGGGGGCTGCGATTCAATCCCCAACAGAAGGATTCTCCCCTAGAACCATGGGAGAGAGCCTGGCCCTGCCAACACCTTGATTTTGGACTTTGAGCCCCCAGAACTGTGAGAGAATAAATTTCTGTTGTTTTAAGCCATCCAGTTTGTGGTAATTTGTTATGGCAGCCCTGGATACTAATACAGTAAGTATGTCCGAAATATTGCATGGGACTGATTATATTAAAACATTATTTATTGTTTATCTAAAATTCACATTCAACTGGGCATTCTGCATTTTATCTGGCCATGCTAATGGCTAGTCTTCCCTGAAGAGATCCCAAAGATGAGTAGGAATTTGCTTGGGAGTAGGGAGCTACATTAAAACTCTGGAAAACCCCTCTGTTGGTGGTTTCACATTTCAAAAATTAAATTATTGTAACCATTTCCCAGCTCTTTTTGAGGGTACTGCAGGCTAAGATTTACACTATTCCATGGTTCAGGGATGCAGGTGCCAGTCTACACCATCTTTCTCTTCCTTCTCTACCCAACCTTTAGTCACTGTTTGGCAGCCAAGGCTGCCTTCTGCCCAGAGCCTCGAATTGAGAACGATTTCTTACAAGGAGCCAGGAGAGAAGCAAACACGTGCAAATGCCGAGTACACAAAGTAGACCATCCTGGGCTGACTCACCCCTAAGCCTAGAGGTCTCCAGAGAAGCCCAGGCCTCACTTCCAAAGTAAACTTTGGGGGCAGAACAGGAAAAAGCAGGCGGTCACTTAGCATAGGGACTACACAGAGATCTTTTAGAATCAGACAATCTTCCCAAATCTTTAATTGCTTAACCGCAGGGTTCAAAGAAGCTCTCAGCACTTCTGTTCTTTGTTTTCCCACAAAGAGACATTAAAAGGAGAGGGCAAAACTGGCTTCCTCTCCAAATCCCACACAGCCCAGGTTCATTAACAACAACAGATCATAACGGATCAAAAGCAAGGAATAGAAACTGCCATGGCAAGCCATTATGGGAACTGTGCTAATTGAGAAACAATTCTTTCATTCAAGCCTTACATTAATGCCATGAGGTAGGTATTACCAGCTTCATTTTACAAATTCGGAAATGAGCCCAGACAGGCTAAATGATTTAACAAGAAGGGAGAATAGACCCCAAGTCACATGGATGAGTCCTCAGGAAAGCCATGGAGGAGAAAGACGTGGCTGCCAGATGCCCCGGTGGCAGATGAGGGAGAAATCAACCCTTTGGGGGATGTGGCCCAGTGTGTTTCAAAGAAAACCATTTCCCATTGAGGCCAGAGTTTGTGCTTCCTCTCATGCTAAGGAACCCAAGTCAAAAGGATGAACCATTTGCATCCTGCATTAGTGGATGTGAATTCCTGGCTCTGCCCCTAACTTTGTGGTAACCTTGGGCAAATCCCTTCTCCCCTCCTGGCTTTAGTCTCCTCATCCATTAAATGACAAGTTGATCTCTGAAACCCCTTTTTCTCCCTACCTTTTTAATCTTAAAACCCTTAATCTGAAATAAGGCCAGTGGTAAGGTGAGCACAAAATCACAGAATATCCAGGCTAGACCTTGGCAATGACTGAACCCACTCGCCTTGTTAGGTTGCTGCAGCAATAAATGAGGCCCACATGGCCCTGCCATTAGGGTGCAATCTTTCAAGTGAGACATGCATCAAAGAAATTATTGCATAATTACCTGATTGTGAGTCTTACACCAAGTTTTCACTGAGCACCTGCTCTCGGCCTGACATTGTATTGGGTCCTGAGACAAAGTGGAGAATAAGGCAGACATGGTCCCTGGATCTAGGGCTCATTGTGATAAACAGTTGGAAGAAGAGACTATAATGGGAATCAGGGAGGGCCTCCCTGAGGAAGTATCCCTCAGGGTGAGATCTGCAGGATGAGTAGAAATTGGCCCGGGCAGAGAGGTACAGGGAGAACTGTTAATGCAGTTAAAAACATAAAGTCCACAAAGGGAAAGTGATTTTCCCAAGGTGACCAAAGAGCTCCTCCTTGTCAGAGCTATTCATAAGATGCCACAGAACTTTGGACTCTTAGGAGAAAAGACCAAGTGCTTATCCAAGTGATTAATATTAACTGCCAGTAATGGGACAGACTGCCATCACATGCTTCCTGATGTCATGCAGAAGAAAACCACAGCCGCGTTACAAACCTGAATATAATCATGAAGAAACATGAGGCAAACCCAAATGGAAGGACATTTCTGCAAAATATCTGGCCTGTACCCTTCAAAAATGTCAGTATCATAAAAAGCAAAGACAGACTGAGGAATTGTTCCAGATTCGAGAAGACTAAAGAGATAAGGCCCTAATGGGTATAATTAAGACAATTGGCAAAAATCAAATATGGACTGTTTATTAAATAATAGTATTATATCAACGTTACATTTCTTGAATTTGATCACCACACTGTGGATATGTCAGAAATGCCCTGTTCTGGAAATGCACAATGAAGAACTTAGGGATAAAAGCACATGTTGACTGCAACTTACTCTCAAATGGTTCAGGGAAAAAAAGGAGAGATAAAGCAAATGTGGCAAAATGTTAACAATTGGTGATTTGGGTGAAAAATATACAGTTATTTGACCTATTTTAAACTCTTCTGTTAAGTTTGAAAAATCGTATGCAAAATAAGAAGTTATCAATTAACAAGCGAATAAATAGAACACCAACTTGTCATCAACCCAGCCTTGCTGGCCAGCAGCTCTCCACCCCACTTGTACCCCAGAACCACATGGAATAATGCTTCACTGCTCTTGCAAACCTTCCCCTTGTGGAGAAGAAAGTACCTCTTCTGTGTTGGGGACGTTGGTAATCTTTTTAGAGTGTGCGACGTGGCCCACGACACCCATGTCCAGTGGGAAGACAATCTCTGAGTCGGGCACCACCAGGCAGTCCTCGAGGATGGCATCTTTGTGGACGTTGAAAAGCCGGGTGGCTAGTTCTGCAATGCCATTGCGGGTCCTGTACATGAAGAGGCTCATGCGGTCTGCCCGCAAGAGGAAGGACAGCTTCTTCATGACATTGAAGATGCATTTCTCAGCCTGTAAATTCTCCTTAAAGTCCCGCAGGAGGTCGAAGATGATTTCACTCTCCTCCACACTGGTCAGTGAGTGGTAGTGGCTGAAGTCCACGGCTGCCTCCTTGGCCCCAAGGAGGTCTGAGATGACCTTGGCCCGGTAGCGGAGGTTGTAGTACCGCTTGGCAAAGGCAACATTCGAGTCCAGGAACTTCTCCACCTCCTCTGCTGTGACCTCACCCATGGCTAGGTATTCAACTGGCTGCTTGTGGGGAGGGGGAGAAGGTCGGGAGTGCTGAGGCAGCCTTACCAGGGCAGTTTTGCAGTCCGTGCAAAATTGTCAAATCAAGTCAGAACGCATATCACTCCAGTCTGGTCTTCTCAGGGTCACATCTAAATCTCACTGAGATGGCCACATAGGAGAGGGAGGGAGCTGTGGGGATTAAACCATTTATATTTCCCAAGAACAAGGATTATGAAGATTAGTGTGTCCAGATGCCACTGGGTCTCAGATGGAAGACAATGAGAGTTCTCTTTTTCACCTTGGCCTTCTGACAGCTGACATGGGATTTTTTTTTTTTTTTTTAGGTACCGTGGCTGGAGATTGAACCCGGTGCCTTGAATGTGAGAAGCCGGTACTCAACCACTGAGCCACATTGGCTCCCCTGAGTTGGTGTTTTCATTTGTTTGCTTGTTGTTTGCTTGTTGTTTTTAGGCGGCACCAGGGACCAAACCCAGGACTTCCCATGTGGGAAGCAGGTGTTCAGCTGCTTGAGCCACATCCGCCCCCTGACAAGGGATTTTTGCACAGAGCAGGAGAAGAGCTAAACACCACTAAAGCAGAGCTTGCAAACTGGGTGCCCCATGGACAAGTGACAACCTGTACATGTGTTTTCTTTGCCCTGTAATGTACTGAAGCAGGCTAGTTAAGAGATCAATAGTTGAATCTGGAACCTGGCAGAAAAATCGCCGTCATTAAACATGTGTCCTTTGGTATCCCCAAGAGGCTGCTGGAAGATCCCTGCAAGATTCCCCCATTTGGAAGGAGATTTCCTCCAGAAGCCGGGAGAAGCCCTGGATATTCTCCAGGGGACTTATCAATGGACCCTTCTGGGGGATTGATGGGTGGGGTAATTAATCAAAACAGCAAACAGCTGGGGCTCCTCCCCTGTCATTAGCAAAGGGGCGGAATAATTAATGATTCAAAAAGCAAGGGCAAGGGCCAAATCTCTCTCTCTCTCTCTCTTGCCTTTTGACCCCTATTCTGGCCTTCTTTTATCCCCGCCTGGATCAATACCCAAGTAAACCTGGGGATTTATAATCTATAATGGAGAATTATAGTCTGTAAATCAGCCCTCTTTATCACTCTTCAGCCCCTTCCTCTCTACCTGGGACCCATGATCTGTTATTTTCTCCCATTTCTCTTCTCACCATTCCTTAATAAATTATTGGCCTAACTAACTGGCTTGCTCTTAAAACTCATTTTTTGTAGTTTAGCCAAGAACCTAGAAAAAAAATCCTGCAACAGTATTTTTCTTAAATATTTGACAGAAGTCTAGCATTTAATACTTAGAACATTTGTTTGGTTTCTCTTGGCGAATCAGACCTAACAACTCTGCATCCCCATTCCTCCATGGCAAGAATGGCTGGAGGTAACACCCCTAACCCTTCAATATGTGTCTTCAGTTTGAGGTTCATCTATTAGCCTGCTTCACTTATGTGCATTACCGGTCTGGCACCTATGGGCCCCGACTTCAAAATCTCTGCCTTAAAGCCTTTTCCAGCTTGAGATTTCAATGATTATCTATTGTTAAAATTTTGAGAACCCTCATAAAAACAACAAGCCTTTCAAAGTCTTTTTTTAAATTGTAAAATTAATACATGTTCATTGTAGAAAATAAACAAAGAAGACAATTAAAATCACTCACAAAGCAACTACTTAGAGTTAACCTCTAGTTAACATTTTAGTTTCTATCCTTTCCATAGAGGCTTGATCCTTAATATCGCTTTCCCTTCAACTCCCTTGATCTTTTTCTTGGCCCTTTAATGAGTTTTTTCCTGGCTCCAGCCTGTGCTTTTCTGGGTTCAGAAGATCAGAAATGTACACAATAGTCTGGATCAGTTCCAGTGACTATCAAAAGACCACCGTCCTCATTGCAGCGCTTTTCCAGCACACTAGGGGAGGTGGAGAAGTTTCTCGCAGTGGAACTTCTTTAGCTTCTACGAATATAAGTGCTACAGCCAGGGATCTCAACATTGTAAACACTGTGGAGTGCATGATTATAGACTGCTGCTAGCACTTTGAACTTTGTAAATGAATTTATTGGAAAGCAAATTACTTCCTTTATTGTAGAGTGTAAAAAAGTCTTGAGGTACTGCACACCCATCTGGCACTGCATACACAGGTGTGCCTCCTAGTGTGGCGGCCCATGTAGCAGATCTGAACTTCTCAAAACGCCCCCACCGCAACCTGTGTGGGCCTAATTCTCTCTGCCAAGAATCCTCTTTCCAGCTCTCTGCTCCTCAATCTCCAGGTCTCAGCCCATGCTTGTCATTCCTAGCTATCTTATCCCAAGTAGCCCCTAACCACCATCTCCCTAGTTCCTGTCATATCATCCTATTTATTTCCTTTATTACATTTATTACTACCAGGAATTATCTTGCTTGTCTTTTGTTTCCTTGTCTGCTATCTTCCTACCTTACTGTAAGCTTTGTGTAGGGATCTCTCAGGGCTGATTCCCTAGTGCCTTGCAATGCTATTTAGAACATCTTTGATTCTCAGTAAAGATTTTTTTTTAAAAATTATAACTCCTATATGCTCTTGTTCAAAACTTAGAAATTACAGGAATATGCAAAGGAGAAATTTAAAAATCAAACACATTAATTCCAGATATTATCATCACCAATATTTTTTGTATATTTTTAAATCTTTTCCTGGAGATCATGTGTGTGTATTTGTTTGTGTACAAATACACATGTATGCATATATAGACTGTGTAAATACATGAAGGATACTCAAATGAGAAAAAACAAAGGATTTTTATTCAAAGCTCATTAAAACACGAGAGTCAGCCACCATCACTTGCGTTTGGCAGATACAAAAGCAGGCAGAGGAGTGGAAAAAAGGGAAGACTTCAGATATGCCCTGATGGGATGCTGTTGGCCTGGGGAAGCTGAAAGCAGGCTAACTAGAAGTGAAGCATCCTATATGATTGGTTTGACTTTCTCTTGTTGGTCCTAAGTTGGAAGCAGAGGCAGAAATTAGGGAAGGTGTCAGTTATTGATCAAGTCCTGGTTATTTTGGATCGATAGTTATAGACATTGTGGTTTAGCTTCACGGACTGGTTGTTGTAGATAGTGACCAGATTCCTGGACTGATTGCTACAAGTTTTAGGCCAGAGTTTCTTGGTCTGGTTAGTGATGATTGTGGGTCAGAGTTTCTGGTCATTGTCCATTTGTATATTCAGTACTCAGTATATACATACACATACATATTCAAATGTGGGACCTGTAACTTCCTTTTTCCACTTTATAAAATATCACAGGGGAGTGGGTGTAGCTCAGTGGTTTGAGCACATGCTTCCCATGTACAAGGTCCCATGTATCATGAAACTCTTTCAAAGCTATCTTGCATTCTTTTTTATTGTATACTTTTATTTTCATAAAAAATCAAGCAGAATATCACATTTAATTTTAATATTCTTTGAGCAGTTTATAAAATTCAAACAACTTATACTAGGTTGAAAATACATCATTTTTTGAGCAAATAAACAAAAATCAAAGATGGCTTAAATTTCAGTGGTTTCAGAGAGAATGAAATAAAATACATTGTGTCCATTTTAACATGTTAATATGTTTAGTATTTATTATATTGGTACTTAATTAAATAAACCCCATATTATATTTAATGTATATTAGCTATAAATCCAAACAGCACACCACCATCACCATCACCTTCCATTCATTTTTCATTATTACAGAACCTTACACTGTATGGAGGTAACATAATACCATGGTACTACTCTTTATAGCAGAGCTTCTCAGCCTCAGCACTGCTGACATTTGGACCAGGTAATCCTTTGTTGTGAGGGGCTGTCCTGTGCATTGCAGGATGTTTAGCAGCATCCCTAGATTCTACCCATTAGAGGCCAGTAACACAACCACCTCCAGTTGTGACAACCAAAACTGTCTCCAGACATTTCCAAATGTCCGTTGGGGGTCAAAATTGCCCTGGGTTGAGAACCACCTCTCTACAATTAGATATTTAAGTTGTTTCTAATTATCTAGTATTATAAACAATGCTGTAATTAAGACATCCTTATGTTTCTTAGTAAAAATACCTAGAAATAAAATCCCAGGCCCAAAGAATTTGCAGCTATCTAAGAGCTTTGTTGCATAATGCTAATTTTGCTCTCCAAGGCAACACCAGAATTTTTGAGACTGCCTGTCGCCACTTCCACCCCACCCCTCAACATCATCCTACTTCCTATTAAATTAAGTGAATTTTCTTAATCCTGACATTAGTAGCTCTCCAGAATTTGGCCCCAAACTTCTTCCTGCTTCATTATCCACAGTTTCTCTTCAAATCTCAGCATTGGTATAGACATCTTCCCAGCTCCACCCTAATGTTTGTCATTCTCTCTGGCTTTTGTTTCTTTATTCTTGCTGTGCCCTCTGCCTGTGCCGTACCACCCAGTCTGAATGACGTCACCTTCACAGATTCTTCTTTGATGCCCAGGTAGAATCTTTTCCTACCGGAACCTCCAAACTACTGATTTTCTCCCATTCCAAGAGGAGTTTCTATATTCTAGGTTATATTATTTCTCCACATCTGAGGCTCTGTGAAGATAGGAGTAAAATCTTACCCAATTTTTTAATCTCCCAAAGGACCCAGCCCAAGTCCATTCTTACAGTATGTCTACCAGGTTTAGTTCTGGTTAGGAATATAAGCAACTGTTTTGCAGGAAATCTACTTTTACCTCATTTTTTAATATGCCAGAACAAGGAAGGCAAGTATGCTGAAAAACTTCAGTTCTAATTGTTGGGCAGGTACAGATAAACTGGTATTTGCCTCAGGTCACCTACTATAATATGTATTAAATAAGCCTAATTTCAGGCATTAGTGGAAGGATCCAAGGAAGAAACTGGAACTCTGAAGCCTTCTTTCCTTGGTGGGGAAAGAGGGGCTCCCAATAGGGTTAGGAGAAATTGTTTGGGGTAATCCAATCTAGAAAAGAGCATATACTGCTAGATATGTGCTACTAGCATTGCAGGCCCAGCGATACCAATGACTTATACTATGACCTTGAAAAAGTCCCTTCCTTATTCAAGGCCTCATTTCCCCATCAACAAAATGAGGGAGTTGAATACTTTATTTTTTTAAAGAATTTATTTCTTTATCCCCGC
>PVKH010032005.1:0-12239 GCA_004027955.1 Chaetophractus vellerosus
AATTTCTACTCTCTTTTCTCATATTTCAGTGTTCTTTGTTCATTCATTTTAGGGTACCATTCATTTCAATAGTAGTCAATTTGATCTTTTTCTCTAATGTCTTTTTAGCATTCTTGTGTGATTTCTCAGAACGCTTCTAACCATTTTAGCCATTTTCACTCTAGTTAAAACATTAAAACTGAGAAAATAAAAGCTCAAAAGGCAAAAAAAAAACAAAAAACATTTTACCTTCTCTGAAAAGCATACTGCTTTATATATTTTTCATATATTGCACTTTATTCAAAGCATTTCTGTGAAATACCTACAATTCTTATAATCAATTACTACCTAGTGTCTGTCAATATTTAGCGATTATATCATCACTTCACATATCATCACTGGATATTTGTTTGATTGGCTAAAAGTTTTACTTTACATTCATACTGATCTGAACATAGAGGAACCTCTTCTACATCATCTACACATTATCAGGAAAAATTCATCTAATTATTGGTAGCTATCATCAACATCATTATCATCACCATCATCACTATCACAAAAATGTAGAGTCATTCTTAGGAGGCATTTTACCAAATCAATAAAGTCTCTGATTAAAAGTTTCTACTTTGTACATGCATATTTTACTGGACAATTACATTCAGATTCTGGGGGAAAAAACAGGAAAATTGTTTCCTTTACAAAAAACTCTTGATAAGGATTATTTATGACTGATTGTGTTGTCCATTACCAATCAGTGAGTAAGCCTGGCTTTTCACTTCTAATGAGAATAAATATTTTGCAACTTAATGGCATCCTTATGTAATTACAGGAGTCAACTCCCACAGGGATTAAGGAACAGCTTTAACTTGATAGATATGAACAAATAAAATCATATTGATTTTAAAAAGAATTATTTAAAATTACTTATAAGTTAGTAATATCCTCTATGCATCACAAAGATTCATAGGCAACAGATTCACCTTTATACTTTCTCTGAGAAAAAAAAAACAAGTTTGAAGCCAAAGTATACCTGCTATGAATCTTCATTTAAACAAAACAAAAAAACAAAAAAACAATGTACTACTTAAGGCTTAAAATATGCTTGGAATGAAGGTAGCTGTCATAAAAGTTGCAATATTTTATAGTTAAAAGAGTCCTATATGTGAGTTGGGAGATTTGAGGTATAATTCTGATCCTGTCCCC
Source organism: Chaetophractus vellerosus (assembly GCA_004027955.1). NCBI lineage: Eukaryota > Metazoa > Chordata > Mammalia > Cingulata > Chlamyphoridae > Chaetophractus > Chaetophractus vellerosus. The sequence continues at coordinate 1,183 of PVKH010032005.1, forward strand.
AGAGGATGCTGAGCAAGTTCCTTTTTCTCTCTAACAGTCACTTACTTCTTAATGGTGATCTATTCTTGCTCTGAAAACCTATGCACCTCTGTAGTATGTCCTCCCAGAATAATATGTAGGAATTTTGAATGACTCAATCTTAATTTCTCAACATGCCACTCTAAGAAAATTAAACACACTCCCATTAATTGCCAGAGGTTCTTTCAACTACCAATAATAAGTTGGAAGATCTGTAGCCCATGGACATGTAATCTCATGCAGCAATCTCTGAAAGACTCGCAGTTTACTCCATTGGCTTTAGGGAAGGGCACGAAGACAATTTATGGCCCTTATGACATGTTTATGAACCTTAAAACATGGAATCAGTCTTATGTGATGTTTATGGACCTAGGGAGCTTGAGTTCAACGAGGAACTGAATTATGTACTTAGAAATCTCCTCCTTTGCAGAAAGTCTTTGAAAAAGAGATGTGGTCAGACAGTATCACAAAGAAGTTATAGGGGACACCGTCTCTCTAAATCTTTTGATCCGACTTTCTAACTTATATTTAATGACAATTATTGTTCCTGTAACTTTTAGACTTTGACCAATGGAGTAAAAATGTGTCTATTCTCGTATATTGGAGGATAATCATCACCTAAATATGGATTAACCCTCTTAATCAGTAGCTACAATTAAGCAGTGGAGCATCTTTTAAAAGCACACCGGTCAAATGCTTGTCTAAAGGAGCAAAAGAAAAGAATCGAAGTATTGAAGAGCCTGGTGACAACCTGTAACAATCAAACCCTGGCCTTGCCTCATCTCTGCAATCCACCTTCAGCTTCTTGAGGCTCAGAATCCTTCTGAGCATAGCTTTCTCATTTCTACACTTCCAAAGGCTCCTTAAGCTCAGATTCCTTCCTTTTCGCGCCATGTTTTATGGCTATAAATTATCTCAATATCTAAGGCAATTTCTGCCAATATACTTTAAAATTGTTAGTGAGTTTTGAATCACAGAAGTCCATAAAATATAAATTCAGCTTATTATAATTAATGATTGGCCTGACTGTTGGTTCCTAAGAGATTATTAGTAAATATGCAAAAAATTCTACACATAATCAAATAGAGTTTTTAAGAACATAAATTACTCATAAAACGAATTTTAATGGCTTTATGTGGAATGAGTGCCCCTGCATGTTGGAGTCAAGGGATAATATCTGTGTAAAATTTTCACACTCTAATTTGATAAAGAGGAATGTTTGGTGGGAAGAACACATAATAGTTCCTAAAACTTGAAGCATTGACAGATGGGGATACATAACTGAAAGGAATAATTTGGGAAGAAATAGCATAAAGCTTATAATGCTTGCACAACTTACTCTGTGGTGGAAGTCAGAATATATTTAAGAAATAGTCATTTATAAAGGGAAATTTTATACTACTTATGAAGTGATAACCACCAAGCCTTGCTATATGCAAAAATATGAAGTACAATAAATAACCAAATGCATTTTGTAAAAATTCCAATAAAATACATGTAAAATGGTGTCCAAGGTATTATAGTTGCTCAAAAATAAAATATGAAATTCAAATTCCATCAAAATACCAGGAACTCATTGAATTTACCTTTCAACAGTCTATTAAGTATTTGCTTGGGGTTGATTTGCCTTAAGAAAAGGGGAAAATTCAACAACCCATTTTGTGCCAAAATTAATTCTAACAGTAATACATTTTGTGCTCCACTGACTTTCAATTTATTACCAGTGGAGCTTGGTTGATTGTTTTGATCTTCAGTTTATTGGCAATGAAGTAGGATTTACTGTACCACAGCCTTTCAGTAACATAAATGTTACTTCATTGAGCTGGTGCCTCATTGTAAAGCATTACAAGAATATAATTTAATTGTCTTTCTTTGCTTAAACTCATGATGCTTTTGAGTGTGGTTGAATGTTTAATGTCAAACTTGTCTCCTTGCATATTTATTTTGTAATTTCAAGTCTTGGGAGGTAAAATGTTTTAGTCTAAAGAGCTGCCATTGCAATTTCATTACACTGACACCAGATGGCAGTGAATAGGTCCCAAGGTATTAGATGTTTTCTTCTCTGATATTCAAGAATTCATTTAATTTTATACCCAATCATTGCATATCCTTTAAAAGCAGTTAATATCAAACTTCAATTTAAACATTAAAATATCACTTTAAAAACAACTTCTTAAAGTGAAGATAAATCCTCTGATACAGTTTTAAAACAGTGTTTGCTTATGGTAAGGGCTCCAGAAATATTGCTATGATTATTTGTAGGGGTACACTATTGTTTATATATCCCTGATATTTGCACATGTGGAGAAGCACTATGGGTCTCTCTCCATATCTTCCGCATGGGAGGAAAAGTGTCTTTCCTTACTTTCCATATTGGTGAGTTCTGTATAAGAATTGTTCATTCTGTGTTCATACTCTCTCTCTCTCTCTCTCTCTCTCTCTCTCTCTCTCTCTCTCTCTCTCTCTCTTCCTGTCTCTCTCCCCCTCTCTCATCTGTCAGTCTGCTATTGGTTCTATAGCACTTCTGCAACTTGATATGTAAGACTAATTGAGGATTGAGTAATGAGTTTATACAGCAAACCTAAAAATCATATTTTCCTAGAGCTTTATATATTATAAAGATGATATTTTGATCTCTATCATCTGATTCATTCATCTTTCTTACAGATGATTCCAAATCCTGTTGAGAATGAGAGGTTTGCGATATCAGATCCCTCACACCTACAACTGGTAGGATGTGCTGCGGCAGGGGTGAGGACTTTGTATCAACCTGGCACAAAGGAGAGAGGGAAAGTGGCTGGTCCTCTCTTCTCTGCCCCTCCCCTCCTGAGATGAGCGCAGTCTTCCAGCATTCACAGAGGTGACTGGGTCCTGATGTGGTGTTTGCCTATAATGTACAGATGGGCAATCGGTCATCCATCCCCAAACAACTCCAACCCTTGACTCGTCCTATGATACGTCCACACCCCTCTCAGAGGAGGGCTAGAGAAACCTGTTGCTGTATCTCCCACTTCAAGATGGGAATTTCTCTTGTTGGTCTTGGCACATATTTCAAGGATGAATGTTCGATTGCTCTGATGCCATGCTGTATGCAGACGTTGTTCAGAGACTTTCAGTCTCTCTGGGCTATGCTCACAGAAATGTACTTCTTCGTGGATCCCCTTAAACTAATTTTTTTTTTCTCTTTCTGGAGACACTTTTCAAACTGAAAGCTGTGACTTATTTGTGGCTACTGACAACCTACTACATTAACCAGAACTTACAAAATAGCCCAGAAAACAGCACGCTTCCCATTGTGAGACCAAAGGAAAAGTTTTGTGAAATATTTGTTTCCATTTTGTAGGTTTGTGTTTTTTGTTCTAGATTGAAATGTAGATTAATTCTAACTCTTGGTCTTGGTCAAAATAAGTTTGAAAAAATTTTGATATAGATAGCTTCCCACATCAGAATTTAACCCTAGTAATGGACATATTATTGGGTTGTCTCAAGAATACTCAAAAGGTATCATTATTCTCCTGTATTATACTTCTTTGCTAATTCTGTTTCCTCTCACGTTGGGATCTTTGCTATGGCAAAGTCTTAAATTCTTAAATCCTTCCTTAAATCCTTGCATCCTTCCACACTCAATCATTTATGATGCAAGCACTATAGTCTGAATTGTATATATCTGTGACCATATATATCACATATCCCAAATATATAGAGTTTCAACAAATAGGTACCAAAGAAGCAATCATTTTCTCAGTGCCCCCCAAAAGAGCTTTGGCTTTCTAGCCTGCTGTCTTGAACTCAATATCCATTTCTGTCATTCAATTCACATTCACATTTTCTAAACTGTTTCCACTTGACAGGGAGATGAACTAGGGTCAAATAAATAAATATATAGCTAAATACATTAAAAAGAATTAGTTAAGAAAATCAAATAAAAACTTTTATTTAATTCAACAATATCCCTTCCTCTACATATCTGGTTACGTTAAACTGGTTCAGACCCTCAAAATCATTCACTAGAGATATTGTGAGAGCCTCCTTATAATTCTATAGTTTCTGGACTTCAAAGCCAGAATTTGTATCCTCCACACTGTCAAAAAGGTCAGGAGGATTTTCATAATAAGAGAATACGATCTTTCACTTGTTCCAGTTGGTATATTTATTACTGAGTAACAAACTTCCCAGACACTTGGAATCTAGAAATAACTTCTTTTATCATATTTCATAATATGTTGCTCCAGAATTCAGGCAAGCCAGAGCTGAGTGATGCTTCTGTTTCATCTAAAGGTGCTGGAGGTAGCTGAGTGCTCTTCGGCTGGAAGCAGGGCTGGTGTGGGTATTACAAGTAAGTTTTGCTCACACAACCGGTCCCTGGATGGGGATGGCTGAAAGGTTGGGTTCAGCTGGGACTATCAACCACAGCATCTATATGCAACTGCTGTTGCATCATCCATCTTCTTACAGGGAGTCTTAGGTATCCCAGAGTTTGGACGCAAGGGTTTGTAAGTGGGTACTGACAATGTCTTAATGTTTGGACCCAGAAACGAATTAATCACTTCTGCTGTATTCTTTTCTTCAAAGCTCTCACTAAAGGACAGCCTAGATTCAAGAAGAGTGGAATTAGTAGACTCCATTTCTCAATGGGAGAAGTAATAAGAATTTGAACTGTGTTCTACCACATCACTCCTCTGCTCAAAATATCATACTGATATATCTTTTTAAAGGCATTTCAAATGATTTATGATCTGACCACCCTGTTTCATTGATTGCTTCCTAAAATTTTCTATTTCAGATAACTTCATGCTTCATGCCAATTTTATTTATTTAATTTTATTCAACCAATACCTAAATAGGCACTATTCTAAGCATGCCACGTATAGTGACTCATGCAAGACTCAATGACTCCCGATAGAATTACTGTTTTACGAATGAGGAAACTGGGGCATAGACGGTCTACATAACTTTTCCTAATTTCTTAGTAAATTGTAGAGTTATATTTGAACCTAGAAAATGTGGTTCCAAAGTTCTTGCTTCTAGCCATTACCTTTGGCTTCTAGATGTTCTCTTACCTTTGACTATATCTGTTTTCTTCTCAATTGGCTTATTCATGTTTCAAAGATTTGAGTCATTTTTCAATACCAGCTCAGTTAATACTGCCTGTTTGAAACTTCTTTAGCAATTTTACATAAGCATTGCCTTTAGCAATGATTATGTTCTTCGCTTATTTGTTTTTGTCTGCTTGCACATTAGAGGATATTAAATGTGTCCTTAATTTTCATAATCCAAGTCTCAGCACAGTGCCAAGCACGTAATTACTTTATGAAAAAATGAGGGTGGAGGGCAGGGGGAATTGGAAGTTAATGCATAATGGGTGCAGAGTTTCTGCTTGGGGTATTGGGAAAATTCTGGTAATGGATGGTGGTGAGATTAATCCCACTGAATGGTAAGTTTGGGAATTGTTCAGATGGCAAAGGCTATGTGTATTCATGCTTCCATAATAAAAAAAAAGTAAAAGAGAGAGAGAGAACTAAGAACTAAAGAGACAATGACACTTGGCAATCCCACTAATAAGTATACACCCAAAGTGATAAAAGCGGGAACTCAAACAGCTATTTGCATACCAATGTTCATAGTGGATTATTCACAACTGCTAAAAGATGGAAGCAAAACAAGTGTCCATCAACTGGTGAATGGATAGGTAAAATGTGGTATATATATATATATATACAATGGAATATTATTCATATTATAAAGGAAAGAAGTCCTGATATATGCAACAACATGGATGAACCTGGAAGACATCAAATTCATGTTGAGTGAAATAATCCAGGCACAAAAGGACAAACATTGTATGATCTCACTGATTGGAAATTATTAGAATAAGCAAACTCAGCGAGTAAGAATCTAGAACATGGGTTACCAGGGGTGAGGATAGGGAATGAGAAATTGAGGCTTAAAATGTACAAGGTTCGTGTTTGGCGTGTTTGGAATGGTAGAAATATTTTGGTAATGGATGATGGTCATGGCAGCACAGCATTGGGAACAGAATCAACAACACTGAAATAAATATCTGAATGGTGCTAAATGGGGAAATGTGTATATGGTAACAGAATAAAAATTTTTAAAATCCATGGAACTGCAGTACGCAGTGAACTCTCAGTTAAACCATGGACTATAATTAATAGTGCAGTTATAAATATGTGCTTGCAGCAATTGTAACAAGTGTTCTACACCAATACAAGGTATTAGTAATAGGGTGGTCCTGGGAATCCATAAATACGGGAATCCTGTATTTATGCCCGATTGTTCTGTAAATCCACAACTTCTCTAATAAAGGTAAAAAAAGCGAGAATGACAATTAAATGCAATGCATGATACTGGACTGGATCTAATAATGGAGAATAAAAGGCCCAAGAGGATATATTTGGACATATGAGTAAAAATGGAATATAGACTGAAAGCTTTATATTAATGCAATAGTTCTTGAACTTGATAACGTATTTACAGCAGTTATGTAAGTGAATATCCTTGTTCTTAAGACATGCACATGGAAGTATTATGTGTTCAAAGAGTATGACAGGTAGATAGATAGATAGATAGATAGATAGATAGATAGATAGATAGATAGATAGATAGAATGATACAGAAAATGTTGCAAAACTTTTCAATTGAGGGGTCTGGATATTGGGGCTGGGCATATATGTTGGAGTTCTCTGCATGGTTTAGTATTATTTTTGCAATTGTACATTTGAATGAGTTTAAGATAAAAATGGATCACTAGAGGTGTTCCAGTGAATTAGGGTTTCTTTTATTCTGTTCCTTGAAGTCTGAGACTGAAGCCTGAACAAGTTTTATGTCATTGTGGTCATACCAGAGCATATTTTAAGAATACCTATTAGGAAATGGACAGATATTTTTGGTCTGATTCATAATATATACATTTCATAAATCTTGTGGATTATACCCATGCTAGTAATACTTAAAGGGTTCAATTTCGAAGGGAATATTTTATTTTAGAAACTCTCACTTTGTTTGAAGAGATCATAAATGTCATACAGCCCCTAGCTGAGGTTTCACAGTGAGGCATTGGCTCTATAAAAATTCAGCGGCATTAGAGAATACTAAGAATATTATTACAGTTAGTGTAGCTATCTGGAGAATGAGCTAAGTAGAAAGGAAAATCCATATTTAATTAAAACTAAAATAGCAGGGCGTACCATGTGTAAGAAAGAATTGATATACATGCGTGGTATTCATTTAATGCTTAATGGGAACATCTGGTCATATTTCTAGATTTCAAATTTAGACTGCAGTGTAGGGAAAGGCCTGCTTTCCCACAGGCTACAATAGAAAGTCAAAGCTTAAATGATATAATGAGTAGATTTATGCAATTCAATTGTGGTGTCTCTAAACCTTAACATAAAATTATACTGCAAAGGATGAAAGGTGCTCAAAGAAGACAGGAACCAATATTTATCTGGTAATCGGGGAGCTGTGCAGAAAGAACAATGAATGCATAATGAAGAGAACTGCTTACCTGATGATTTCTTTTGGTCAGTAATCCTTCAGAAAGAAAGAGAGAATTAGAAAGAGTTTAGTGAGAGCAGAAAGAGTAGAGCAAGCTCACAGAAGTAGATTAGAAAAGTAGTGATTTTCAACGACTTGAAAGTATTAACCAACTGGGTATCTGTGTGATAATAAAAATACATCTTCCCTAGAAGGAACTCAAGAGAAATGCTTGGAAATAACCAAAAAGTACTTTTGAAACAACATACCAGATAATTAGTGCTGATATATGGCTAAAATAAAAAATGGTGGGGGCAAATATAATTATAACACAAAATTTAAAATTTCATAAGAAAGAAAGAAATTTAAATTATATGCTCAAGAAGCTGTACATAATGATAGAATAGAATTTGATATAAATCAGTGCAATTCTTACATTAGTCAAGGGGATAATATATTATACTGAGAACAAGGAGAGTCAAGGTGCTTCCATAAATATTTTTATTAATGCAGAATAATTTTTCTGTGGAATCAGATCTGAAATGCTGTTATCTTACATTATATATACTTAGGGGGTCAAAGAGTAAACTGTAGAAGCTAGCTAAAATAATAATGAATTAACAATGATCTTAATAACAAGAATAAGCAAGGGTAAGATAATTTTATTATTCATTCTTTAAATAGGCTTTCTCTCTTCAAACTTTAAATTCAAAGGCTATAAAGAATAATTTATGAATGTAAAAATGGTCTGAGTAAAGAGTGCTTATGGTATGTTAAACAATTTAAATATATAATTATTACATTTTTTAGTGGCCATGAATGCCCTTGGACACATTGTTGCTCATACTTTTCAATATTCAATCAAGTGTAATTTAGGAAACAGTATGTATGATTGAAGGATTTTGTCTCTTACCTTCCAATTACATTTAGAGTTCCTTTGCTTTGCCAATTGCTTAACTCTGAACAGAAATTAATATTTCCCACATTTGAGGAGGTCCACAAAGTCTAACATTTAGGGCTAGTATTTTGGTTTATTTAATCTAAATATGTTTGCCTAGACACTTTTTAATTTAAACAAAAATGATGTAATTCTTTCTTGTACCCACCTTTAGACTAAAGTAACCAAAGCAGACTCTTCAAACATAATCATACCTTTTTTCTTTTCTTTAACAGGAACAAAACAAAATGGATAAGGAAAGAGTGTGATGCCTTGCCCTCAAATACTGTAAATATCTAATCAATACTGTATCCCATTTATCACCTATCATAAATATTTGTTGCATATGTAAGCGAATAAATGGCACAAGCAAGTGATTCTGACTGAATCATCTGAAACTACTTATAGAGCTTACTCTCAAGGAGAGTCTTAACAGTTTTAAAGGAAGCCCCCAAAATGTCGGAACTCTCTCTGAGGTAGTCAGCTCTCTTGCTCTGTCTAAAGGTGAGATTAACCTTTGTGAATTTACAATAGAAATGGTCTCAGCTTCTACAGGTTTAAGGAACTAATTCTTTTGAATACTGGTTAATACATAAGATTGTACTAGTAACATTATTCAGTGTAAAATAATTTTTAAAGTAGTTAGCTGTGTGAGTCATGTGTTAAAGAGCCCTTCTCTGTCTTCTGCTCACATCCATTTCTACACTCGCATCCAGGGAAAAGAATTCCTGAATCCAGGTCTTGAGCACTCTATTGGATAGTGACTTTATGAGGACACTCAATATTTGCTTCTTGACAAAGCTGCTTTCAGTTTGAAACATGTTGTTTGTATGTATAAAATTTTCACTAAAGTTATAACCTGGGAAACTTTCTATTTCTTTAAGATTACATGTTTCCAAATATATTTATTTTATGCTGCTGTTCTAGCTTAACTTTCAATTGCAGACAACATTTCTTTCATTTATAATTAGTTGGAGGGAAGTTTTTCACAATTTCTACAGGAATATTTTGGGACCTGAGCCTATTTGCGAATCTGATAAACATTATGGACACTCTAACTAGGAAAACAAGGACATATATTCTAATGTAGTTTGCATTAATATATACTATTACACACACAATTTGGCAGTGATTTCATGAGCACTGCCAAATTTATATATTATTCCCTAGAAGTTGATGGAGTGGAATCCCAACCTACAGGAAGAAATCCAGTATCTATGGAAGAAAGGAAGATGAATCAAAGGGTGTGATGTTGTAACCAGGGTGCAAGAAAAGGAAAACAATGGAAAGCTCTCCAATGTTATCATGTGACCAAACTAGTCAGGTATTCTGTGGTAAAGCACCATCCTTCCTTTCTTCTAGAAAATTAAAATATCTTCTTTTTTTTCCAATTTACTATTTTCAGGAAATCCATGGGTATTCAGGAACAAAGAGGATACTTACAATTTTGGCCAAAAATCAGGATAGACTATTTTATCCTCGTTAGGCCCCAATTTAATCAAAAGCAGTGAATGAGAGTTTTAGAACTCCAGGAAGCAGATATTAATCCAAACGGATTTTTCAGCAAAATCACTGGATTTTCTTACTCAGGATGTTATTAATAAGAATCAGATAGCATCTTGCAATATTTTTTGGGGTCTCTGATGGTGGACTTTCTCTCCTCAAACGGCTTAAAAAGTCTGAGCAGAACTGGAAAGTGTACTGCCCCCTCTCCTTTGTCCCAGCTGCACATTTTCCTTTGTCAAGTTCCACAAATAAGACCCGGCCACCACTTCTTTTCCTTCTAGTGAATCTATTGTGTGGCTACGAATGATCAACATTGATCAAACCCAAACATAATGTTTCCTTTCTCATTTTCAAGAACTGAGAAGTTTCCTCTATTCCTTAGTAGAGATAAAACAAAGCAACAAGCAAGCCCACCTTCTCCTGTATAGCTCCATGTTATGTGAGCTAAAGATTATATCATGTGTAAATCTAATTCCTCTTGGTATAACAATTACCTCAGGTTTGATGCATCATGCTCTCCTAATGGCAGTTTAAAAATCTGTGTATTCACAAAAGGGAATATCATTAACTCATTGAAAATGACCATCAATTCCCATCAGCCTGTTGATCAGGACCATCCGAGAGGACCACAACCACAGAGTTTTGGGGGTGAAAGTAAAAATTACCATTAGGCTAACTCCTGCAATTAGGCCTAAATATCCTCCTAAATTCTCTCTATCACCCAAGACCAACTCACAATGTCAATCCTAACTAGCCATTCAACTATGTAGAAATTGGTCCAAACCCATTTGTTTGCAGCACAGAACCTGATCCATTATCAGTGCAATGGTGATGGAAAAAAGAAAATCAAAGAGAAAAAGCTTTCTCAAATAGGGATACCACTGGTTCCTAACAGGGAAACTGTAAGTTAAAAAAAAAAAAAACCTACTCACAGTCATAGCTAGAGGTGACAACTAGAAACTATGTGAGAGGAATCAAACCTACAAATAAAACTCAATATTTATTTTCTACACAAATGGTTTCTTTTCCTTTTGCTAATAATAAAAACAAAGTGTAACATTTCAGAGGTTTTTGTAAAACATCCACAGAGAAAAATATG
>PVKH010032006.1:0-12235 GCA_004027955.1 Chaetophractus vellerosus
TTGGACTCACCCAGGACAACTGAAAAAAGGATGATGATGGACAACATCCATACCAAAAAAAAAAAAAAAGAGTGTATCTACAGCTGCAAACAAGACAGTTTCACCCATCTGCCCCATGGGATCTAAGCCCCCTCTCAATTGGAAGCAGAGTGGGCATCACCATCCCAAAATCCTCAAGATTGAGGAATGAACAAACACATGGGGGAAATGCAACTATGGACTAAAGTAGACTTATTATTATTCTACTAATGGAAGAACTTGTAACATTGATATAAAGGCAGTGGTCACCAGAGGTTCTGAGGAGAGGGAGAGGGAAGAACAGGTATAAAATGGGGCATTTTGAGGACATTGGAATTGTCCTGCGTGACTTTGCAGTGACAGATACAAGCCCTTATACATTTTGTTAAAACCTATAAAATTGTGCTGTGCAAAGTGTAAACCATAATGTAAACTATAGACAACTGTTATTAGAAATGTTTCAATATGTGTTCTTCAATTGCAACGAATGTACCACACTAATGAAAGATGTTGTTAATGGGGAAAAGTGTGGGAGGGGGAGAGGTGAGGTATATAGGAATCCCTTATATTTTCTATGTAACATTTATGTAATCTAAAGCTTCTTTAAAAAAATAAATGTCCAGCTCGGGGGTTCTTAACAAAGGGTCCATGAACTTGAATTTAAATTGAAAAAAACCATTATTTTTGTGGGGATGTGTTGGTGTGGGTGTGATATATTTATTAAATAATACACAGTATAATGTGGACTTAGTAAGGGGTCTGTGGTTTTCACCTGACTGGCAAAGGGGTCCATGGAACAAAAAAGGTTAAGAACCCCTGGTCTAACTTATGAGGTGGTGGTGTGCAGATAGTAGGTCTTCAGTGAATTGGTATTTTGCCTCCCCATTATTACAGCAGGGTATTCAAAAGGGTTTATATATTATTGTGCATTACCACAAAGTTGATCACATTGGGGCCATGGTCATCCCCATCAACATTATATGAAGTCTGACCAAATGGGAAATCATAACAAAACCCTGAGAAACATATGATTATCTCAGAAAGCACCAGAATGCTTTTGTCAGTGTCGGAGTGCTACAAATACAAGGGGTTTTCTTGGAGGAGCAAATAAAACTAATTTCCTTGAACAGAACTGGCCTTAACATTTAATAGCTAGCACACAGCTACTTTCAAAAGAAAGCCCTACTGTTCTGGACCTTTTGTTTCCTGGGTATGGCTGAGAATCTCTGTATGACTGAGATCAACAGCTAGAGATCCAGAAGCTGCTCGATCAATTACTCTTTCCCCCTAAAGCTACTGTCTGCAGCTAAGCAAAATACTAACATTTTGTGTAGTCCAGGTAAAACTGTCAGTTATTAATAAAAGAACTAAATAGAAGTGAGAAGGGAAAAGCTATAGCAGTTACTAAGTATGCTTTTAAAAAGGAAAGAAACAAAAATTTTATTCTGCTTGGCAGGCAACAACAGTACATTCATTAACTTAAAATTTTATTTGTGTGTTTCTTTGTTCTTGTCCCCAATTTTTACCATAAAAATATTTTATGAAATTCAATTTGATGGTTAAATGTTTTCAGTAGCAAAAGATATTTTGTCTTATTTCATAACATATTGTTCTAACAATATAATTTATTTGGTAGCAGTGGAGACAATTGTGGACATGAGGTTTGGAAAAAATTAAAGTATGTCTTCAAACAGAACATTTTGTTGCTAAATGTTCTTTTAACTAAAAGTATTTCAAATAAGTGTCTTTCTAAACATATATGTACATATATGTATATATTAGATAACTGTAAAAGTCTTGATATATCACTCATCTAGTATTTCACAATGCAAAAAGCAAGTTGATATTAAACACTTCTTCTTCAAGTTGGCGATTAAATTATTATTATTTTTTAACCAGAAAGAAATAATCAGGTTACTTAAATTCTTGGGATATCAACAAACTGTGAGTAAATTTTATAGCTGCTTTCACCTGAGAATTTTTAATAGCATAAAGAAGGTATTTAATGACAATAGATAAATCCTTTTGACTAATAACTATAGAAGGAAGTTGATTTTGTTTCTCATAAGAATGATAAGGACAAATCAAACCCAACTTAAGGCTCAAGGTTGGTAAAAAGTAATCTCTCAAATAATCTCAATCCAGACTCAAGGTATCACTAATAAAGGGATCCAAACCATATAACCTGCATTTTATAGAATACGAATGAATTGAGATTTTTATATGTAAAAATGCAACAAAGTTGTCCATTTGCACATCGCTTTCCAAATTAATGTTGCTACTAGGAACTACCTACAAAATCAAAGTAGTAAAGCTACTCTATTGTTATTAAGGATTTTCAAACGCTGATATTAAAACTAAGAATTATCCATTGCAACTATAGCCAAATAATTGCCCCAAATTAAATGCTAGGTGAGTTTGATATGTATCTGATAAATTTTTAATTCTTCAGGTGATGTATCTCTGTCTGCCACTCACATGACTGATATTGCCTTCTATTTTTTTAAACCCCATTTTGAGGACAGATTTACCTCAAATAAATCTTTAAAGAGAAAAACAATGTAAGGACACATTCTCTTTTCCTGTCAGGATAGAATCAACAAGGTAATAATCCTTTGCTGTGTTGTTTTAAATTCCCCCTACTCTTCCCTTCTACTCCAAAGACTAGGAACATTTGCTCCCCTTGCTTTTTTAAACAACTCTTTGAAAAGCATCAATCCCCCCTGTAGGCTTTAGGAAGTTTGCTGATCCTATCAGCTTAGGAGCAGCTATTTTCAAAGAAGGTCTAGTGCAGAGGGTCATTGTCTCCTTTCTGAAGCTGGGTGAAGACCTCAGACTCTGCTGGTCAGTGGTATATGACTGCGATTAAATATTAGTAACTGGATGTTGGGAACCGATAGAGAAATTAGTATCTCACCTTCAGGTTGCCAAAATAATTTCTACCTTGAGTTTTTAATGTCCATGGCTCTCTTTAAAAGCTGGCTCAAATATTAGAGGAACTATGGATCGTGGTTAACTTTTCTGGTCTCTTTGAGACTCCCTAATTTTGAATTCAGCACATGTGTAGTCATGATTCTCAGAACACCCTCAGCTCAAAAGATGAGGTTGCAATGGTCCAGTTGGAAGAAGTTAAGGAATTTCAGTGATTTCCCATTTAAATATTGTTGAAAGACTTCAGATTAGAAGAAACTTGTTTCCTTTGAAATTGGCTGAAATCTTCATTTGCCATCAGGAAAAAGATGCTCCTAGGTTTTATTGTTTGGGAAGAGAGGAAGGGAAGGAGTGCCACTGCAATGACAAGATCAGATCTAAAGCTGTGGGGGCATTTCACCTGCACCAGGTGAGGATGAGAGAAGGAAATTCCTTTCTTTGGCCAGAGGAATGAATCCTAGTTTTTACTAGTTAATCAGGAAATTAGTATAAATTACCTGTGGGGCACAAACAGCTCCAAGGGAAAAGTCCTTAGAACCAAGATAAGCAAGGTGTGCTTTCATTGACTTCATAAAGGTGCTAGAAGAGGATTGAAGGAAAAATTGTCCTCATAATTTGGTGTATTTAATCTCTATAGAAAGACTCAAGCACAAAAATAAATATTTATTTTCTGATAAATAAGCCAGTTAACATCTTTTAATTCCTTTTTGATAATGGAATGTAATAAGAAGCCAAGAGGAACACAACCATAAAGAAAAACAGAATCTTTCTTTCGAAGTGAACCATGCACTACTGAGCTTAAAATCCTTATATGCCATTCATCCCTCATGATCTAACCCCTCTGACCTCTCAGAAACCTAATACATTTTCTGTTTTATTGGTACTCACACCCAGAAAGACTCTTCTTTATATCGTATGTAGTATTTCCTTACTTTACTACCAATGAGGAAGTCACTATATTACAATGCACACAGGATGAGCTGTGCCTCTTGTAATTTTGGAATGGATGGAACTTGATATCAAAATTGAAACACAAAAGGGAGCTGAAGTTTTGCAAGCCAGGCTTATGTCAAATGAAGTAGGGGAAAACATTTTGCAAAATGTAAGGAGTGATGCCAATTAAAAGATTATTGGAATTCAGTTGTTTTCTTTATTTTTGCTAGGAAGTAAAATGGGACCTTCAAGAAGATACTCTTATTTTATGCCCATTAGTGGATTAAATTTTATTTTGAAAGGGGGAAAATATAAGAACTAAATACTTAAATAACAATAATGAAGAAAAATAAATAAAACTAACTTTCATTGATGTTGTTTGTACTTTAAATTCTTTGCAGAAATTTAGAACAAAAATATGACAGATCTGATTCTTTTCTGGTGACTTTTGCTTGACATCTAAGTCACAATAAATAGCTTTCGGTTTACATTTCTTAAGTGCACTTGATTTGCAAAGAAAGAAATCATTAAATCAAATATTAACCAACTTACCATCCATATATGGAGGGCAGTCAATTAAAAATTTAAAAATTTCCATTTCAATCCTCCGTCCAAGAAACGCTTGCCCTCAGAATAGGGAGAGAAAAAAGGGACCCTATTTAACTCAAGTGAATTCTGTTTAATTCCACATATTTTATTAAAACGTTTAATCTAGGGTAATAATTTAGTTTAAAGATAGCTGTGGCGACAAACTAGATGTGTTAAAGAAGTTGATACCAAAAATGTTGAATGTCAATGAAACTTAGCTGAAAGCCAATAGGATTGGCCATCTAATGGCGATTAAGTATGCTATAAATTTAAATCTTTGAAATACTTGTAGAGATTTATTCAGGCAGACAAACAAAGATAACAAAAGTCTTTTGTGTGTTTGTCACTCATTTCCACTCCTCTGTTGTTGTAGTGTCAAATAATGTCAGTTATTTAAGGGCAATTACTGTAATTTTAAATTCTCAACAAATTAAACTATAAAGAGTAGAAGTCCAAGAAGGACCCTACTCACTTTTCTACTACATTTCCATCTTCCATTTTACAGGTAAGTTTTAATTGCTTGAATGTTTATATGGTAATTTTTTTTCTTTTTGGACGATTTGATGCTTTTTTAAAACTAGCCATGTTTAGAGATTTTTTTTCACTGAATTATTTTTATAAAATGTTCTCCAATGGCACTGTGCTTTTTTAGATGGTTAAATCAAAATTTGTTTTTAATTAGACTTTGCTCATTTTTTATATTGGAGCAGCTATACTTTTAGGCAACTCTGGTATTCTGTACATACAGCTTAATGAACTTAGTTAAGAGTCCAGAACAAAATGTCCAGAGAAGCAAAATAGACCTTAGGAAGAATAACAGAAACATGCATTTAAGTCATGTGTGATAATGGAATGTTCTACCAATAAGCATCTTGAAAATTAAATGTAAGCGTAATTAATTTCAATGGGATCATTAAAATGGTTTCATAAAATAATTTGAAGTAAAGGAGGAAAATTATTATCTCCTATCATCTTTGAGCTATGTTGACAAAGTTTAAATGTTACATAATTTAAGAGGAAGGATTCAATACATTTTATATTTCATGAGATCTTTTTTTAAGATTTAGAGCAGCATCTAGGATTTCGTTGCAGTAATAAAGACAATGATCCATTATGTTCTTCTATTACTAATTATTCTGTAAAGATTGTCTGTTCCAAAAGATAATTAGAAAGGGTGAAATTTAATTCCATTAAATAGAACTCAGCTGGGACGTAATGAAATTTTGCTGTGAAGTTGAAGACTTTGAAGCCAAATAAAAAGCTTTTACATAGATAGAGCAAATGAGATTATAAAACTCACACCTTATTCATGCAGGATATATTTAAGGCACACTAGGATAAGATCGTGTTTACTCATGAAGAGTTTTAAGTTTTCATTTAACACAAACATTCACAAAGCATGTTTCTTCTCTCTTTTTAAATGAGAATTTTAGTGATGGACAGAAGGAATTTTAGATGTCAGATTTGTTCATTCATTTATTCAACAAAAATGTTTTGTCTCTATACTTTGTACCTGACTCTAGAAAAGTTACTAGATCGCCAATATGAAGAGGGAGGCAGTGCTACTCTAAGAGCCCACAGTTTAGTCCTTCTATCGTGATCAACTATGCCTAAGCAGTGTTAAAAGTGTTTATCATGGGGCCGGCTGTAGCCCAGTGGACAGGGCGCCTGTACACCACATGGGAGGCCCCAGGCCCGGTTCCCCGGGGGCCTCTCCGAGCGGGGCAGACCGCATTGAGGGGGCAAGCTGCCATGGGCAGGGCAGAGCCGCCGTGGACAGGGCAAAGCCACCACGGGCAAGGCAAGTCGTCCACGAGCAGAACGGAGCCTCCCGCAAGCAGAGCAGAGTCTCCCGCCAGCGGGGCAAGCCGCCCACGAGTGGGCAAGGCTGCCGCTCACCGGTGAGCTGACTTGGCACGTTGCCGCAGCGGGAGGAGACAAAGCAGACACAGAAGAACGCAAAAATGAACACAGCAAGAACAAGTGGGGGGGGGGGAGTATGAAAAAAAAAGTGTTCATCATGAAGATTCGAGCTAAATGGATTTTTATTACGCTCTGCTTTGTGTGATTGAGAAGGTGGCACAGATGGAGAAGACACAGACCTTGCTCTCCAAGAGCCCATCACCCAGCAGAGGAAATCACGTACACTCTCGTAAACAGCAAAAAAATTCTCGGAGTGTTACAGAGGGGTTTGATTCCCCTCCTAAGCCTTTGCTATCACCCTTAGCCATCCTTGCGCCCGTGTGCGTTACACCTGTCCTTCACTCTTTACTATCAGTCTCCCCCTGCAGACCGGAAGCAACGGGAGGGTAAGCACCATGTTAGCTATGCTCATCTCCATGCTCTTCCTGACAAGTCAGCTTATAGTAGCATAAAGTAGATGCTCAGTGAGTGAGTAAAAGAAAAAAGAAACGACCACGTACTGTTGGTTTGGTATTAACTAGCCCTCATGGCAAAGACATTCAAGTGGTCGGAAAGCAATGACCACTCTAACTCGTGAATAGGTGAAAACACAGAGCTCAAAAGGATTAAAATTTTCAAAAAGACTTTGTTATTAAAAAGCAAAAGTAGGATTTGAAATCAGATCTAGATGACTCCAAAGACCTGTTTTTTCCAAATACTGAGCCATGCCACCGTAGGAAGCTATAGGTAGCAGAGGACGTGAGGCTAGATGTCATTTTGTTCTGTTTGGTTTTCTGGTGTAATAGAACAAGTCCCTCTCATTCTATGTGGAGCAGAGTGGATGAGGAGCCACTAACAGAAGAGGCACATACAGTGGAAAGACAGACCTAGGAAAAGGGGTCCTTTATACAGAGAACATATACTCATAATATAAGAGCAAAACAAAGCCAATGTTCCCTCATTCTTCACTAGCCCTAGCAGTGAGGGTGAAATCATCAGGTCTCACCTCAAAAATTTGTTTTTAATAGTCATATTGCAAAGACACTATTTTTTGGTCCCTAAATTAATTGAAGGCAGTAGACCTTAAATACAAGGCTTAAAGATACCTAGGAGCTTACATTTTGGCCAGGTTTACTTGAGCTTAAAGAATGCCTGGTCATTCTCAGTAAATATCAGGACTATACCCAGTTGACTCCAAAATAAAGGAGGTCCAGTGATATCTGTGTGGGGTCAGGTAAAAACCAATTCTGTTGTACCTGCTGAGGCTAGTGGAGGCATATTTTTCCCTTTCTTTCCCTGTGCCCATAGATGGAAAAGTTTATTCCCTCTGTGTCAGGCAGATAACGGGCCCCAAAGACATCCACCTCCTAATCCCTGGAACCTGTGAGTACCTTACATTACGTGGCCAAGGGAAATTAAGCTTACCAATCGAGTTCCATTTGCTAATCAGCTGATCTTGAAAAGGATAGATTATCTGGGCCCTCATCAATGGATCAGGGAGTAGGAAGAGAGAGAACCTGATAGAAGGCTGTGTGAGAAGGTCTTGGCCTGACATTGCTGACTTTGAAGACGGAGCTCAGGAATATGAGCATCCTCTAGAAGCTGGAGAAGGCTAGGAAATAGATTCTCCTTTTAGTGGTTTGGAATTATGTATCTCAGAAAAACATGTTCTGAATCTTAATCCATCCCTGTAGGTGTGAATCCATTGTAATTAGGACCTTTTGATGAGGTGACTCTGTTAAGGTGTGGCCCAACTGAAACAGGATGGGCCTTAATTCTATTACTGGAGGCTTTAGAGAGAAGGACACAGAGAGAGAAGCCACAGGGAGTGGCCAGAAGCTGGATGTCAACAGAACCTGGAAGAGAAAGGAGAAGATGCTGCCATGTGCATTGCCATGTGATGGAAAAACCAAGGAACCCCAAAGATGGCCAGCCAGCCAGAAGACACTAACCCTGGGGGAAGGAAGCCTTCTAGCCTCTGAAACTGTAAGCCAATAAATTCCTGTTGTTAAGCCAACCCATCGTAGGTATTTGTTCTGGAAGCTGAGAAAATAGAACACCCCTCTAGAGCGTCCAGAAGGAGCACCATCCTGCTGACACCTTGATTTTAGCCTGGTGGGACCCATTTCAGGTTTCTCATCACCAAAAAAGGTAAAAATAAATTTGTATTGTTTTAAGTCACCAACTTTGTGGTAATTTTTTACAGCAGCAATAGGAAATTAACACACCTGGGGAGCAATGGGCTGCCATCTTGCCGTTACAGTAAAATAGCCACAGAGAACAGAGATAAAGGAATCGAACCCTTGGTGACATTGTTTGGCCTCTGAAGCCAATCACACCTCTGGGGGAGAAGGGACAAATGTTTCTTACAGAAGAATTCTAAACGAAAATGTAGAAGCAAAGAGGGAAATAGAAAATCACCTTAAACACCATGGGAATGATTACTCAAGGCAGGATCTGGGGGTGAAAGCTAAAATTAGTGAGTGAAGCTTCAAGGAAGAAGTTGATTCATTAATGTGATAGCTTTAATATTAAATGTCCACAAATTCTCTGATACATCTCCCTTCACTCTGAGTGTGGGCTAGACTTAGTGACTCTGTTCTAAAAGTACAGCATGGGAAGAGAAAAGCAGTAACTACACTGGAGATACCCAATTTGAGGGACTTTCCATATACCTGGCTAGTATTCTTCTAAAGTGTTAAGATGAATAAAAAGACAAACTATCCGATTGAAAAATGAGCAAAAGACTTGAAAGGACAACTGTCCAAAGAAGAATACAAATGGTGAAGAAACACATGAAAAAATATTCTACATCATTGGCTGTTAAGGAAATGCAAATCAAAACTACAATGACTTGCTGACCTGATTTTGTGATAATCAGGATAGGCTAAACATCCACTATATTAGAAACTATGCATGTGTCGCCAGACCTAGTTTTTCTCCCTAGGTCTGGTTTTAGAATGCTGGTGATAAACTAAGCCTGATTTATTATATGACCATCCTTTGGGTATCTTTGGTCAACCTCAAGAGATATAGCAGGGGGACAGATGTGGCTCGGGTGGTTGGCCCTCCGTCTCCCATATGGAGGGACCTGGGTTTGATACCCAGGACCTCCCAGTAAAAATTAAAAAAAAGAAAAAGATAGAAGGCATGTGGGCAGCTGGTGGGGGGGGAGGTTGGTGGTAAAAATGGATAAAAGTATATAAATAAGTAAATAAATCCTTTTAAAAAACGTATAGGGGAGGGAGATGTAGACTATAGTTGGTTGTAGTGCTTTGATGATGTTCTTTCATGATTTGTTAACAAATGTTTCACAACAATGCAGGGTTTTTTTTTTGGGGGGGGGGTGAGGTTTGGAAGCCCTGTATGTTGTTATGCATGTTTGTTTTGTAAGATCACAATGTTTACTGAACATATAGTTTATGTATGTTCATGTATGAATGATATACTTCAATAAATTTTTTTTTTAAAAAAACTACAATGAGATATAGTTTCATATGTCTTAGATTGGCTGCTATTAAAAAGTTGGAAAACTGTAAATGTTGGAGAGGATGTGGAGAGATAGAAACGCTCATTCACTGTTGGAGGGAATGTAGAATGGTACAGCCACTGTGGAGGACTGTTTAGCAGTTCCTAAGGAAGTTGAATATAGACTTGCCATGTGACTCGTCAATACCATTACTAGGTATATACCCAGAAGAACCATGAGCAGTGACATGAACAGACATCTGCACACTGATGTTCATAGCGGCATTACTCATGATAGCCAAAAGTTGGAAACAACCCAGGTATCCATCAAATGGTGAATGGATTAACAAACCGTGGTGTATACATACAATGGAATATTATGCAGCAGTAAGTAGAAATGAAGTCGTGAAACATATGACAACATGGATGAACTTGGAGGACATTACATTGAGTGGAGTAATCAAACACAGAAGGACAAATACTGCATGATTTACTATTATGAACTAAATACATTATGTAAAATATAAATATATTATATGAAATATGAGTCTTGGTAAAATTGCATATATAAGATCATTTTTCTTTGAAGGTGAACAAATATAGGTTAATACTACAAATTGTTAACATCAGACAAAAAACAACAACATTATAGCATTGTACTAAGTGAAGGAGACCAGACACAGAGTACTATATATTGTATGATACCATTTATATAAAATATAAATATAAATCAATTTATAAAGATGAATTTAGATTAGTGGTTATGTAGGGCTGAGGAAGGAATGCTAAGGGATGTGGAGTTTTTCTTTTTGGAGTAATGAAATTGTTCTAAAATTTTTGAGGTGATGAATGTACAACATTGTGATTATACTAAAGTCAATGATTATTCACTTTGGATAGATCATATGATATGTGAACATATCTCAATAAAACTGCTTAATAAACAAATAAATAATTGTGCAAGAATAGCCAGAAGTAGCAGGTATGTACAGTAGGGGAAACAGAGAGAGATTGAGAGGTGAGGAATTTTCTTGTTTGTTTGTCTGCTTTTTGTTTATTATTATTATTATTGAAATAACGAAAATGCTTTAATAATGATTGAAGTGATGAATGCACAACTATGTGATTATACAGAATACCATTGATTGTATACTTTGGATGAATTGTATGCTTTATTAATATGCATCAAAAAAATGATTTGTTAAAAATAAAGCCTTAAGATTATGAACAACCAGGAGAGACTAAAAACAGTCTCAAATTAAGAGGAGACTAAGGAGACGTGACAACTAAATGCAATTGAGTATCCTGGAGTGGATCCTGGAATAGAAAAATAATGTTAGTGGAAAAACTGGTGAAACCCAAAGTTTGTAGTTAATGCTACTGTACCAAAGCTAATTTCTTAACTTTGATAATTGTACTGTGATTATATAAATTGTTAACATTAGGGCAAGCTGGGTATAAAGGAATTCTCTCTACTACCGTTGCAACTTTTATATAAATCTAAAATTAATTAAAAATCAAAACTTAAAAATAAATAAATGAATAAGCACAATTCCAAGGCAAAGAACAAATTGAACAAAATGTTTAATGTATTTGCCAAAAAAAAAAAAAAAAGATTTATAGTCTTACTATAAAGGGGCTTTTACAAATCAGTTAGAAAGCGGAAAAAGAATATTGTCCAATGTATAGTAGTACAAGTGACTAATTGATACATTCAAAAGTAATCAACCTTTCTAAGAATCAAAGATGTGAAAGATAGAATTATATCATTTTTGAATCTATAAAATTAGTAAAGAGAAATATGGTAGCATCTTTGAAATAGATATTTTCATGTGTTCTCACTGGGAATATAAATTAATTAAAAATTGTGGACAATTTATCAACACCTAAATAAAACTATAACACAATTTTTTTGGATAGAAATTCCACCTTGTGTTATAGGACTGACTAAAGATTTTTTTTTTTTTAACTTCTTTACTCTTTATTTTCTGATTATTTTAACAGTGAGTATGTGTTACTTCTCAAATCAGTTTTTTAAGCCATTTTTCACCTGGAGATAAATAATTGCACACAATGAAAATCTATAAAGCCAGAAAGATTTATGTAGAAGGATGTTTAATGACATAGAAAGCACTCATGATATTACACAAAGTAGAAAACTGGATTTTAAAATATCGACAATATGAGTTATTTTTATATCAAGTTCATTTTACATGTATTTTTATTTTATTTTATTTTATTTTATTTTATTTTTTTATTACATATCTCCCCTTCCCCCCCGTTGCGGCGACACGCCGAGACTTGGTCACTGCGCAGGCGCGGCTTTCCCCGCTTGTGGGCGGCTTCTGCTTCCATCACGGCCGGCTTTTTCAGTTCGCGGGTGGCTGGCTGTGCT
>PVKH010032007.1:0-12240 GCA_004027955.1 Chaetophractus vellerosus
ATGTCCTTAATTTCTTTTATGTGACATATGCCAAGAACCTAGATGCCCAGAACCCAGTCTTCTTCCAACACTAATTTACTGAAGAATAATATATTTAACATGATACCAAAGGAATTTAGTGAGAAACAAAATGAAAGGAACCTTAACCATTTTCTTCATTTTAAGGAATTTTAAATTGGTGGATGAAGGGTAATTTATTCAACAAGTGGCAATGGAATAAAATATAGATCCTTACATTATACCCATAATTAAAAAAAATACAGATGCATTAACAATATTTTAGAAGATATCAATACAACATTAAAAACCAGAAAATATATGTAAATATTTGGAGTAGAGAATGCCTTTTTAAGCATGCTATCATGTGGAGATCACTTATCAAAAGACTGAGGGATTAATTACACAAAGGCCTGAAACATCTATACTGGAAAACTCATAATCACCAAAAGAAAGAAAATAATTGAAATAATGAAAGGCAAATCTTATATATCTTCTAAATAAAAAAACAACAACATCCCTAATAAGAAAACATTCAAAGAACCTAAACGAGTGAGTCATTAAAGAAGAAATATAAAAGGCCAATAAACATATACACACAAAAAAATTTGATCACATAAATAAATATGGCACTTTTTTGCCTTTGAAGCCACTGAACACATATACCTAGCACAAGGGCCCTCCACCCTTCCCTCTGAAAAAAACCTGTGTTGACAGAACCTGATAAGAATAAACATGCAAATATATATGGCCAGTAGGAGAGAAAGGATACATTGTTAGTTTAAAACTTGGGCTTTTTTGGGCTTATTTGTATTTTCTATAATCTTTCTGTAACAAACATATATTTATAATATGAAAAAAATAAGGTAATTAAAAATGTTGAGAGAGTGGATGTAGCTCAAGCAGTTGAGCTCCCGCCTTCCACATGGGATGTCCCGGGTTTCGTTCCCAGTGCCTCCTAAAGAAGACAGACAATGCGCAGACAATGAGCAGACATCAGGCAAAAACACTGAGCAAAAACAAAACGAGCAGGAAGCGGATATGGCTCAAGCAGTTGAGTGCCCACCTCCCACATGGGAGGTCCTAGGTTTGGTTGCTGAAGCCTCCTAAAGAAAAAACAGACAACTAGCAAAAAACAACAACAACAAACAAACAAAAAAAACAAAACAAAAAACCACAACAACAATGTGCAGATAAGCACAAACAACAAACAAAAACAACAAGCAAAAACAATGAGCAAACTGACAACGGAGCCATCTCAGGGGGGAAAACTGTTGATAGTTCTCCCAAAAATTTAGCCTCAAATACCAAAACAATCTACTTAACTTCAGAATAAAAATTTTATTTCAGTAAGCTAGATTCTTAAATCCCCCTACAAGATAGATAAATGTGTATATAAATTTTATACATCCCTGAAAGAATGAATTGACAGCTTAATAATTTAAAAATATTACAGGTCAAGTCTCATCATTACGGATTTCCACAGCTGGAAACCTATTCCTACAAAAAAAAAAAATTCAATCAACAGCAGTTCTTTTTTTCCCTTCCAGTATAAAAATGGTAAGAACTTTTCTTCTATTTTTTAAAAATATAAGCTAACTATAACTGCTTTATCATTCTACTTCTATCTCAATGGTACATACCCCCTTGCTACCCCATTTAAAAAAAAACCCTTCATTTCAGGAATAACAATGTTCATTACAATTATCAGATACATTTCTTACACTTTTTATAAAACTTATGTACACCTATGTGAAGGAGCAGTGGTGGAGAGGGAGGTTTTACTACTGGCTTAACAAGTAAATAAAAAGAAGAAGTTGGTTTTAGAAGATTTGAAATGTAAAGGTAATCCGAAGACAGTTCATGCTCCTGCTATGGATAAGAGCTCACCTAAAGTATAGCATAGACTAAAATCTTTTTTCAGTAAAAGTACACTGTACTCAGATTTTTTATATATAGGTTGTTTTTATTTAAAAAACAAAACAAAACAAAACAAAACAAAAAACCCCATGAGTAAGAAACTAATATTAAAAATTATATCACCCTCATAGGGGAGATTAAAAAAATACCTATTTCAGAGTAAACCAGGTAAGAAAATACTCTTTGGTATTTATACACTGTGATATATACATTTAATCAAAATAAATACTGAGGAACAAATTATATATAAATCTATAGTATTTAAAGGTTATAAAATTAATCACTGCTGTGCTGTGACATATATGTTTCTCTTTCTAAGATAAAAAAATAAAGTTCATACCTCATAATCTGGTCCTCCAAAGTGGGATTTTTTCTTAAGTTCTGTCATGGCATTTTTGTATGCTTCCTCTATTCTTCTTCTCTTCTCAATTTCCTATTTAAAAAACAAAAATGAAAAAAAAAGGCAAGTGAAAAATTAAGTGGGTTTCTTCTGCATTTCATTGAAATTTAAAAATTTGATCCAATAACAATTCCAATGGTATAAAAAACAAGAATATTATTCTACCTAAGAAATCACATTTCTCTATGCTATATATTATATACAAGCTACAATTTAATAACCACTAAGATCACCTTATAGGTAAGTTATGTATTTAAATAGATTAAGCAGCTGCAAAAGTCTCTAAAGTATACTTGTTTTTTTTTCCCCCAAGTAAGATCATCATTTATTTTATTATGAAGAAAAGAATCAAGGAAAAGATACCAGAAGAAAAGAACTCAGTTAATAGGTGGAACCAATAAATGCTAAAAAAATATTTTAGGGAAGATAAATTTCCAGTGCTTACCTACAGATAGTTAAAACTATTTTAGTGGTAAAAAAGACTTAGATGTCTATTTTAATCCTCTTCTTTTACAGATGTGGCATACAGCTCTGAGAGGTATGTATGTATGTATGTATGTATGTATGTATGTATGTATTTTTAGGTGGTACTAGGACCTTGTACATGGGAAGCAGGCACTCAACCACTGAGCTACATCTGCTCCCTCTGAAAAGTTTAAAGACCCAATCTCAACACCTGGAATAACAAAGTGTTAACACCAATCCCAAATCTATTGTCACAATAACAGACTGTATTGGGTCAAATCAGATACTTAAATCCAAAAAGCTTATAAAGAACCCAATGCTTTTATTCATTCACATCAAATACTTACTAAATGGTTAAACTAAAGTCTATATTGAAAATAAAAGAAAATAAGCTTTTTTAAAAAAAGTAAAGTCTATAATGAACTCACAGAACGCTAACTACTTCCAAACAGCTTATCTGAATTAAAGCTAGTGAAACTCAATGAATTATTTCCTAAGATCCAAAGATTTCATTAACTGATTTTTGTGTACTCAAGAGAAAATGGGACTACAAACCACTAGAATAGCAACACCAAACCAAACCAAACCAAACCCTTATAATACAAAGTATCCTCAAGGGTACAGAGCAACTGCAATTCTTATCTATTACTGGTGGGAGTGTAGCTTTGTATAACCACATTGGAAAACTGTTTGTCAGTACCCACTGTAACTAAGCATACACCCTATGAATCAGCAATTGTACTCTTAGGTATAAACCAGAGAGAAATGAATGCGTAAATCCACTGAAAGAAATATATAAGAATGTCCATAAAAGCTCTATTTGTAATAGTCAAAAAATGAAATCAACCTAAATATCCATTAATTAGGGAATGATAAACAAATGGTGGTATAATCATACAATGAAATGCTATGCAGAAATAAAAAAGGATGAACCACCACTAAGTGTAACAACATGGATTAATCTCATAGCCAATCCTGAGGGGAAAAAAAGCTACACATTACATACTGTGATTCCATTTATATGATGTTCAAGAATAAGCAAAACTAATCTATGGTGCCATAAATTAAAACTGTGGGCACCTGTGGGAAGTGGTATGAAGGAAACTTCTGGGGTGCTAGAAAACTTCTAAATCTTGATTTGAGTGGTAGTTACAGGGGTATACACACAAAAAACATCAAGCAGTATACATTAAGCAGTTACAGTGATATTATAAAAAAAAATCATCACCTAGTATACTTAGGATCGTTGCACTTCACTGTATGTAAACAAAAACACAGTGTGGCAATATTAAAAAGACTTAGGACAAAGTGAAAAAGCAAGTGAAAGAAACACTTTGTGAGTCTACTAATGTAGGCAAAATTATCCTCAATGAACAGACTTATTCTTACCAACTTTGCCAAAAACTAAAATTGTTTGATCTTAGAATATGTGGGTTTGGTGGATATGGCTAGCTAGTAAGTATACTATTTCTACAATAGAGTTAATTATTCCAAGTAACCAATCAAAATCATCACTAAAGAATATCAATTTTCAATTATTTAGTCGAAAGAACAGTGAAACTGTCATTAGAAATCTACATAAAAGTATAATTTAAACCATCAACTCTACTATTAAATAGCTGCTACAATGTCACCTATGACCTTTATAATTGCTTTCATTAGCCTTTAAGTCTTTTGAGGGACTAGTTCCTGTTCATTATTGTTTCCTAGTTTAGGGCCTAGCACAAAGCAGGCATGCAAATACTTCTTGAATGAAACAGAAGTTTCAATGAAACCATATTAAGTTATCATTGTTGTTTCTCAATTTTATGAATTATATAAAAGACATATTTGTTCATAAACAACTTTTTCTATGTAAGAACTTTCTAGTCTTAATAACCATTCCATGTAAAATGTAACTGAGATCCTGTTATTATTTCAACCTTTAATTCTGAGGGCAATCAAAAATCACCCTCCATGTTCAAACAAGAACCTTGATTGCTGTAGAGACGAGGAAGCCATTATTACATCGGATACTCTTGAACCATTAATCAATGGTTTTTAAGAGAGTCTCTTGTTCCCTGAATGCATTTGTTGTATGTACAGGGGATCTTCTAAAAATTCAATTTGATCCACATTGAATACAGAGGTGATATCTTTGAAGACAATGCTATGATTCCAGAATATAGCTAGCCAATGACTTAATATCACGTGCATTTGAGAATTCTGAATAGTCTCTTTTCTTCTAAATCATGGGGACCTTTTAAAAATACATAGTGCTATTCAAATCTGGTGGCCACTCTGCCATTGCATCAGTGATTATATTACTTTCCTTAGTGTCCTGCTGAAACTGAAAAGATCTTCAAATATTACAAGCAATATGACTTACAGATGAATGATAAAATTCATAATGATGTGTGGCCAAGTATTCAGAGCTAAAATATAAGAACAGAATTAAATTCCTTTAATTCTACTACTTAACACCTAAGTACCTTTGGGCCCAAGTCCCTTCTATAAAATGTTGGTGCTGGACTAGAACTAGATCTCTAAGGTATGTTTCAGTTCTAACATTTTATTATTTTACTGAAGTTGAATTATATACAGAAGTTTTTCTTCTAAACAAGTTCAGTGAGACATCCATCACACTGGAAACTAAATATTCATATTATAATATTCTTATCTGTCTGCAGTTTAAACAAAGGTGAGATAATGTGATCATAAACCAAAAATTCAATAGAACAACATTATATGTTAAATGACATCACCAAGACCTCTGAAAAGACACATGGCTATGACTATAATAAATATCCATTTATAAAGTTAAACATTTACTTAAGTTAAACACAGTTTCATGCATCACCCACTAAAGCTGGGTAATATTAAATGGTTCATCACTTCCATTCTAAAGAATTATTATCGCTACAAAATTTTTAAAATTATTAAATTCCTATCATGAAAGCATATTTTACAATAACCAAATAACTGGTGAGTCTCATTAAGAATATGAGCCTAAGTCCACGAAGTTTCAACTACTTCCTTTAGTCCAGTGGATCTTCCCTAAGAAGTTATTTTGGCTTAGACATTCAACTGATTTACCAAATTTAAATAAAATCTGAAAAGAAGAAAAACTAGACTTACCTTATCCAGTCTCTTTTGCCAGCTGTCCTCACGTTTGACCATTAGTTCAATACAGTGAGAAAGTGTAGCAAGGATTCCAGCAGTAGTGGCTTTAAAAGTTATCGCTTCCCCTTTAAAG
Organism: Chaetophractus vellerosus; assembly: GCA_004027955.1. Taxonomy (NCBI): domain Eukaryota; kingdom Metazoa; phylum Chordata; class Mammalia; order Cingulata; family Chlamyphoridae; genus Chaetophractus; species Chaetophractus vellerosus. Next base: position 6,018 of record PVKH010032007.1, read on the forward strand.
TCTATGCCATTAATCCCTTTTGGTGTTACATATGGAAATACTGAAAAAGAAAAGTCATTCACTGAAAATCTTTCTATAGAAGAAATCATTCTTCAACACAATATAAGATTAGAAAATGTTTTAAAAGCTTGCAAATCAGAGGTTTCTAGACTATAATTTTCCTATGGACCAACAATTTCATAATTTCCCCAACTATGCTCAATGAACAAAAAAGCATGGGGCAACATGTATTTTTTCAAGTCCTTTTTTCCCTAGGATTTTGTGTCCTGAAATCTATTTGCTGTGATACACCAGTGAATCAACTGGTAGGAAGAGTAATACTTTTAACAATAACATTCTCCCATCTTAGACCAGGACCTAATTATGGCAAGAACTACTGTACATTCTGAGAAATCTACAATTTAAAAAATATCTGAAGATAAATGATAGAACTGCAAATTTCCAAATTTACATCTAGTACCAATATTCTGATAAAATGGCTCTTATGCTTACATTTCATAATTTTAACTCAAGTTTAGACTTTGAATTAATAAAAAAAAAAACCTTAAAACATACAAGATGTAAACATAAGACCATAAAATCTTAAACTATAGCTATTTTAAAACTCTTCCAGTAAAACTGTTATAATTGAAATAGTGGTACTTCCAATTTTAAAAACTCATGTATATATCAAGGGTGCAATCTATAAAAGAATAAATTAATAAGTGTGCTTCAGCAAAATTTAAAATTTCTGCTCTTCAAAAGGCATTTTGTTAAGAAAATGAAGACACAAACTACAGACTGGGAGAAAATTTTTATAGAGCATATATTTGATAAAGGACTTATAGCCAGAATAAACAAAGAATTCTCAAAAATAACCCAACAAAAAATTGGGCAAAAGATCTGGACACTTCACCACAGAAGATATATAGATAGTAAATAAGCACATGAAAATATGCTCCAGGAAAATGGATGTGGCTCAAGCGATTGGGCTCCCGTCTACCATATAGGAGGTCCAGTTTTCAATTCCCAGGGCCTCCTGGTGAAAAAAACAACAACAAAAAAATGGTAAGCTGGCTCAAGCGGAGAGCTGGCCCACGTGGAGTGCTGGCCTGTGCAGAAGTGCCACCCCATGAGGACAGCTGGTGCAGTAAGATGACACAACAAAAAGAGAAATAGAGGAGAGGCAATGAGAGATGTAGCAGACCAGGGAGCTGAGGTGGCTCAAGAGATTGAGCGCCTTTCTCCCACTCCGGAAGTTCCCAGGATTGGTTCCAGGTGCCACCTAAAGAGAAGACAAGCAGACACAGAAGAATAGAGAGAGCAGACAGCAAGCACAGAAACAACAGGGTGGGGGTGGGGGAATAAATAAATACAAATATAAATCTTAAAAAATAAAAAAAGATGCTCCATATCGTTAGTAACTAGGGAAAAGCAAATTAAAAACCATAATGAGGTACAAATACACACATCCTAGAATGACTAGAATTAAAAAAAAAAAAACCTGACCATACCAAATGTTGGCAGGGATTTGGAGGAGCTGGAACTCTCAATATGGTTAGTGGAAATGTAAAATGATAAAACCAGTTTGAAACAGAACAGTTTGGAAGTTTCTTTAAAAAGTTAAACATATATCTACAATACGATTCAGTCATTCCACTCCTAGGTATTTACCCAAGAGAAATAAAATATATTTCCATACAAAGATGTATACATGAACGTTCATAGCAGATTTATTTCTAATAGCCAAAAACTGGAAACAATCTAAATATCCACTAACAGATGAATGGATAAGCAGATCGTGGTACAATTATACAATGGAATAATACTGAGCAATGCAAAGCAATCAACCATTGCTATATGCAACAACACTGAGGAACTTCAAATGAAAAAAGAAGTCAGGCAAAAGAAAACATATACTGTATGATTCCATTTATATAAAATTCTAAAAGATGCAAACTAATCTACAGTGACAGAAAACAGATCAGTGGTTGCTTCGGGGTGGAGGCAGGTGTGACAGATTACATGGGGCTTTAGGAAACATGAAAGTGACGGACATATTCACTATACTGAGTGTGGTGGGAGTTTCATAGGTTACACATGTATCATAAATGATTGTAAAAGCTTATATTTTCTCTATAAGACAAAAAAACCCTTTCTATAACTGCAACTTATTTTTCCCATTATTCTTACAAAAATTGCTATTTTATTACAAATTACTGTTTATATTGTCAACAGACATTCAAATCTGTATTCCATACAAAAGAATGTGTGCAACTGTAGTGGTTCCTTACAACTATGTGATTATTTATATACTTAAGAGTGAGTACAAGATGAAAGAGCAACATAAAATGTCTTTGGTAAAACTCTAGAAATACAGAAACTTATCTCTGTCAGCTGCACTTACTACTTTCAGAAGCAGCCACCTAAAATCTTTTTCAAAATGATATGGCAGTTATGTAATAGACTTCTGAGCCTTCAAACACTTGAAAACAGAAATATTACCCAGCAAGGCCTCCAAAATAAATTTTTCTCCAGTTATATCTGTTAGTAAATTAAAGCCAGAAAGACAAAACCTCTTAATTTGTCATCCACCAGGCTCCTCTAAATATTGTTTTCACTGATTTCTTTGCTCCAAGACTCTTACATGTTATATTGTGGAACCTCAAAGTACTTGATAATTTTAGAAGAGCATACTTTCTAAAGTTGGTAGAGCTAAAGGAAAGCAAAAAAGCTTCTTAAAGAGAAAAAATGTTATACCCTACTCTCCCCTGGGAAAACAAAACAATTTCAGGAAGTTGAAAATATGTAACCTTGAATATGAAGGTCAGAGAAAAGGAATACATGACAAAATAATCTACAAATTTGGATTTGTAAGTACTTGGGTGGAGAATCCCCAGTTTCTCTGAATTTTTTGCTTTCTCAGAGAACATGAACCACTGCAAATGATCATGTGTAAATGTGCATGCATGCATGCAGGCGTGCATAGAGAACAGAAAGATATTGGTGGAGAAGTCCCTCTCAAAGACAGGATGGCAACTTTGTTAAAATCTCTTTGCTGTGTCTACTAATTATAAAGAGGAATCATGGCTGAAGACTATGGCCCACATATCAACTATACCATGGTCAACAATGAATTGGTTTGGGATTCCTGCCTCATTGTAATATGATTATTTTAACAGAATAAGCTATATAGTTGGCTAAAAAACTGAACTAAAAGAATTCTGACATGAAAAATCTGTGAACTAAAAGGGTCTGAAAAGTGATCTGCAGTCTAAATTCTTCTCTTAGGCAATTAAAACGTGAATATGTTCACAAGGACTACGTAGGGAGAAATGACAGGATAGTACTCTAGTTTCCTAGAGCAATGCATCAATACTCAATTTCCTCTCAATGAGTTTCACTGAGTATATTTTGATTTGATAGAGCAATTAATATTTACCTCCATTATTTATATATGTATGTAAATATGTATATGGTGGATGACATAATAAAATGCTATTATATAGTATTTACACAGTAAGAATAGTGAGAAGTTGGAATATTGCTCAGAAAATATGGCTAGAAATATAGTTAAATAGGGACAATTGGAAAATATGATAGATACAAAACATCCACAATGATATAAAAAATCATCAATATTCAGTGTAATTTAACCATAAGAAATGAGGATTTAGGGATAGGGAATTTTGTTTGCTAGGGTTGGTATAAAGAAATGTTGAAAGCCAATCTAAATTAGAAGCTGAAAAAAATTGAAAAGTCTTTAAGTAACTTTATTTAGTTAGTTTTTTGTAACCATTCTGAAATACAATTCACATACCGTAAATTTCCCCCATTTAATGTGTACAATTAAATGGTTTTCAGTATATTCAGAGTTGTGCGACCATCATCAAAATCAAATTTAGAACATGTTCATCACCCCGTAAGAAATATGGTAAAAATTAGCAGTCACTCCCCATTTCATTTCTCCCAACCAACCCTTGTCCAGCCCTAGTCAACCACTCACCTCATTCTGTTCCTATGGATTTGCTTCTTTTGGACACTTCATATAAATGGATAACAAGTGGTCTTTTGAGACTTGCTTCTTTCAGTTAGTATACAATTTACAAGGTTCATCCATGTTATTTCATTTATCAGTATTTCATTCCTTTATATGGCTGAATAACATCCCATGGTATAGATATTTGTTTTATTTTTAATTCTTGTATTCATGGGCATTTGGGTTGTACCCACTTTTTGACTGTTGTGAATAATGCTGGTATGAACATTTGTGTGCAAGTTTTTGTGTGCATGCATGTATTCATTTCTCTTGCTTATACACCTACAAGTAGACTTGTTGGACCCTGTGAGGAACAGCCTGTCTTCCAAAGCAGCTCTACCATTTTATGTTCCAACTAGCATTGTATCAGGTTCCACTATCTACACATCCTTGACAGTACTTGCTACTGTATTCTTTTTTATTACAGAAGTTGTGAAGCCACAAAGCAATCATGCACATGTGTAGAATTCCCATACAACATCCCCACGCCGTTGTGGAACATCTGTTACAGGTTGAGATATCATCATCAGATATTACCACTAACTGTGGTCCATAGCGTACCTTTAGCATATTTCTTCCATACCTCATTATTAACACAGTACATCTTTGACATTGATGCAAAAATATTACAGTATTGCTGTTAACTATCGTCCACAGGTTACATTAATTGTATTTTTCTCATGCTTCTCCACATTTCCACCACCCTGCAATAGTGATGCACATCTGTTCTAGTTCACAGGACATTCTTGCATTTGTACTGTTAATCACAATCCTCATTCCCCTGTGGGTTCACTATGTTATTCAATCTCTAGATTATTCTCTAGCTTTCTTTCAACTGACATTACATCCCTACACTACCCTTTTCAGCCACAATCCCATTTATAAACCGGCTCCTACTCACTACAATGTGTTACCACCAATTTCCACACATTTACCATCAAGTTAATTAAAACTTCTACATACATTAAGCACCATAGTAAGCAGCATAGTATTCCATCATATGTATATGCCACATTGTTTATCATTCATTGGCTGATGGACACTTTGGTTGTTTCCATCTTTTGGCAATTGTGAATAATACCGCTATGAACACCAGTGTGCAGATGCCTGTTCGTGCCACAGTTTTCAGTTCTTCTGGATATATTCCTAGTAGAGGAATTGCTGGATCATATGGCAGTTCTACGTTTAGCTTCCTTAAGAACAGCCAAACTATCTTTCACAGAGGCTGCACCATTTTACAATCCCACCAACAGTGAAGGAGTGTTCCTATTTCTCCACATCCTCTCCAGCACATACTGTTTTGTGTGTGTGTGTTTTTTAAAATAATGGCCATTCTATGTGGTATGAGATGATATCTCGTTGTTTTGATTTGCATTTCCCTAATAGCTGGTGATATTAAACATTTTTTCATGTGCTTTTTGGCCATTTGTATTTCCTCTTTGGACAAATGTCTATTTAAGTCTTTTGCCCATTTTTAAATTGGATTATTTGCTCTTTTATTGTTGAGTTGTATGATCTCTTCATATAGAATGGAAATCAGGAATGGAGATCAGGAAGTGTGAGTCCTCCAACTTTGTTCTTCTTTTTCCAAGATGGCTTTAACTGTTTGGGGCCCCTTATACTTCAATATATTTTTTATGATTGGCAGTTCCATTTTTACAAGAAGGTTGTTGGCATTTTGAATTTACTACTTGCTTTGGGTAGTATTGACATTTTGATGATATTTAGTGTTCCAATCCATGAACACGGAAAATCCTCCCATTTATTTAAGTCTTTAACTGCTTTTAGCAATGTTTTGTAGTTTTCTGTGTACCAGTCCATTACATCCTTGGTTAGATTCTTAGATATTTGATTCTTTTAGTTGCTACTGTGAATGGAAATTTTTTCTTTTCTTTTCTTTTTTTAAGAATTATTTACTTTACTTTTCAATTTATTCCCTCCCCCTCTGATGGTTCTCTCATCTGTCTGCTCCTTGTATGCTCACCTTCTCCAGGAGGCACCAGGAGCTGAACCCGGGACCTCCCACATGGGAGGCGAGTGCCCAACAGACTGAGCCACATCTGCTCCCTGCAGGCTGCGGCATCTGCTGGCTTCTGGCATCTGCTTGTTTAGGCATCTAGCTTGTTGTGGCAGGGTGCAGGCATCTAGCTCGTTGCAGCAGGTGTGATGTCTAGTGTTGCGGCAGGTGTGATGTCTAGTGTTGCG
>PVKH010032008.1:0-12248 GCA_004027955.1 Chaetophractus vellerosus
GGGGAAGAAGCGGAGGGCTTCTAAAGAAGCCTGGGAGGTGAAAGTGGCTGGATTTGCGGGCGGGCTCCGTGTGGTAGTGAGGGGAGAGCAGGGCCAAGGATAACTGGAAAGTGGGTGAGTGGCAGCCCTACCCCCAGACCCAGGCAGTGCCGGGAGAGGACCGGATTTAGGGTGGGCAGTCAAAATGGGTCTGAGGTGTTTTCGAGCTACCCAAAAGGAAATGACAAATAGGCTGTAAATGTGTAGTGTTTCAGCTGGGCCTTAAATAAGCCTTGATGGACTGTCCTGGGAAACCAACTACTGTGGAAAAATTTTAAAAATCTATAATTTTGTTCCTTTTCAAAAATCCAAATGAACATATTTTCCTTCTAGAAAACAAAAAAAGAAACTTAACGACAAAGGAAACTGATAAAAATAAATATCGCATAATCTCCCTAGTTATTTCCATTTGTGCATGTTTCTTTGCCAGTCTTTTTCCATAAGCATTCATATTTTAATTAGCCATAATTATAATCTATATGCAATGTGTAATAGGATTTTTTTTATTTACCATTAGCCCAAATATTTTTGCATGTTTCTATAGTTTTCTCAAATGCTATATTTAAAGTATGTTGCATAATTTCATTATGTTGATAAATCATGAATTATGATTTTTCTAAGCAGTTTCTCTACTTTGGGATATTTAGATGATTTTATTATTTTATTGCTACAAGTACTACTTTAATAAATATTGTTATGTGTACCACTTTTTTTTTTCTCTTGCACTTTTCCTTAGATTAAATTCTTCAGACTGAGTTTATGATCTTTGTAAAGGCAAACATTTCCAACCGCTCACGGGATTGTGGGGTGTTATCTCTGTAATCGTAGCCTGGAGCTGTGGCCTCCACGTGGGGCCACAGCATGTGTCCAGCGGCCCTAACCGTGTCGGCGTGCACTTGATAAGGTCACGCGGCCACCAGGCCTTCCAGCGTTCAGCTGCTGGTGTGCCAGTGGACGGCCAGAGACCCCTGCACCACTGCTGAGCCCACCAGCTTGCACTCTGGGCCCGGGAGGGCACTTCCCTCCCCCCAGGTCTCCTCCTGAACCGATGGAGTCCCCAAGGGGTTGCCTCAGCCGCCTGAGCCTTGGAAACCTTCAGGTTCTGAAAGAGTTCAGTGGTGCTTTGGAGGCTGCTTAGGGGTCCCTGGGTTTGGATGGGGCTCTCAAGAGCCTTCCATGACAAGGTCCCACCCCACCAACCCATCCCTAATTGCTTCTGCTTCTCAGCATATCACCTTTACCATGCCCAGGAAGGCGTCTTGGTTCTAGCTATGCCAGCCCGCACTCAACTTGCTTCCTCACCCTCTGCCTTTCCAAGCCTTACCCCTCCTTTAGCACCCTACCCTGGTCTCGATGCCTCCGTGTACCACACTCTCCCTTCCCACTTTGCCCTCCCTCTGCTAAGAACTCCAACAGACCATTTAGTCCACATTCCAGGACTTAACACATAAATATAAGCCTTCTGGTATAGCTTTTTTGCAATTTTTACCTCTTGAAGATAACTGTGTGCTCCTTGAGGGCAGGAATCATGTCCTACATTCACTCTAGATCCCTCCATGCCTAGCTTTAGTGCTGCCCTTTGCAGGAGCGCGATAGCGCTAACGTGCTCCATTAAATCAGAGTGTAGGTGCTTTGGGAGGCAGCGTCAAATTGTCTTAGCTATTCTTCTCTCAAGTATTTTCTATATGGACATTCACATTCAGAAATTACTGAGGCTGCTATTGAAGTACTCATAAATGGGATGTACTCAGGTATTCTCCTTCTGGTCCCAGTTTGAGGGTTGTGCTGGAGCACAAGCTCGTGCTGGAGAGCGGTGCAGCTGGGTGGGAAGGAGGGCTGCTCAAGGGGCTGGGAGACGAAGAGTAGTCAGCACTAGAACGAGACAGCTTGTCTGCGAGAAAGCACCGTCTTTGGCTTCTGGGAACAGTGTTTGAATTGTGGTGAAATGACATGCTCTGCCACCCTGTCTTTTGAAAAATTGGCTCCAGTGTTACTCTGCTATTTTTGCTTCTCTCTTGACTGGTTGGGTCATTGTTCTGTTGTTAGGAGCCTAAGGGACAAGAGAAGAAGGGTTTTCCTTGTGTGCCCAGGGACACCCCGGCACAGAGGGAACCCACGGGCCATGGGCAAGGAGGGTGCTTCTGGGCTGACCCTGCAGCCCCCAGCGCTCCCAGTGTGCACTGCACAGGCGCTGGCCGGGGCGCACGTGTCACAGGAGGCGCCTGGACTAGATGGTCTCTAGGGTTTCCTGTTAAGGCAAGCTTTGCCGTAGCCAAAAATGGGAAATAGGCTCGCTGACACATTTAATGACACATGTCAGTACGTGTGCAGAACTTTGCACTTAAACTTGCATTTCTTTCTTTTTTCTTTTTTTTCTAGCCAAACATCATGTCAATGGCAACAGAACAGTCGAACCTTTCCCAGAGGGAACACAGATGGCTCTATTTGGTAAGATATCAACTCTGAGAGAAAACCCAAATTGTGTGTAAAGACTAGTGCCAAAATTCTTAGTTTTAGCAAGTGTCCTCAGGGCTTAAAAATCTGGGCTCTTCTAGATACTTACAAGTCATTGCAGCCAAGAGGACTATTGAGTGCTTAGTAATTTCTCGGATCAGAAAGACTTCTTCTATGGAATTTAGTGTGCTTTCTTTTTTCACTTTGACAGCCTAAATATCAAACTGTGTATTTGCTATTTTTTATATCCGCACTGTCAATTAACCTCATAATTTAGCGTTTGAGCTTTTATTTGCTAGGAAGGTTTTTTCCCCCCACATTGATATATGACTTAGTTCAAGGCTGGGATTCAAGTAGTTTTGAATTGTCATTCCAGAAAAAAATCAGTCTAATTGAATGACCTCTTTCCTTTCCATCATGGATTGAGCTTATTCCTTAAGAGAAAATGTCAATTAAAATGTTTCAAACAGAATAAAATCCAATCCTTGAATGCACACCTACAATGCACAATTATGTGGTTGACTGGAACCTCTGTTACATCTTGACTCATTTGGTAAAGAGGTCCTTTTAAAATTCGTGTTTCCTTACCTCCACATAAAATGCCACCTAAACTTCCTTCAAAATGTCTGTGCATCTGGTGCTTTCTTTGCTTTCTTTCCTCCTTCCCTCCTTCCCCTCACTTACTTCCCTTCCATCCCTTCTGTCTTACCGTGTTCTGGAGCCTACCCTGCATCGTGCTCTCAGGGAGTAGCCTTTCTGTCCTCTGGATTTTCAGGTTTTGTCTCCCCTGGTTCCTTCGCCTCAACTTATAGACAGGTTCTATGGTCTCTCCCACCCTAAAAACATGAAGACCCTTGACTTCATGTCCTCCTCTATCTTCCTAGCTTCCATCCTCTTCTGGTGCTAATCTCCTGCAAGCGTTTTTGATGCAAAACTACTTTGAACATTGGAGTGTATTTGAACTTGAAATTAGTCTTGGCAGAACCCTTGTCTCTAAATTAGTGCATTCAGGACATAAAGTTTTCTTAATCCCAGAGATGGAACCAGAATTAGTAATCAGTGATGGCTAGCAGTTGGAGAATTAGGAAACAGACTAAATGCTACTTAAATGTTTGTAAATCTTGCTCTGTATGGGCTATCACCTTTTAAATACACTGATGTGTGATTAGAAATTAAGTTCATAAGTTTAAATGGAGAATTTGATTTTCATAGAAAGAGGCATAATGGACCCTAAAATGTTTGGCTTATTAACTCCCGTGGGAGGAGTTATATTCAGATGAGAACATTTTGCCTCAATTGCAGGTCCAGCACCATGTCTCTTGTCATAGGACAGCAAATGCCACATATGCTAGTGTTGGAAAGGTTCTTTTGATGATTTTTTCCAATCTTTCAAATTCATCAAACCCCAGACATGTTACAAACCAGGTCCCATGTCATATTGGGAAATGTAAGACGAGGCAGCCTATCTTAGCAGGCTTTTCATTGCTGTGATATTGGAGGAAAACTTCCTTCCCTTCTACCAGACAGGTGAGTGGCATTGCTTGGCCACACAATTGGAACTATCAGTGGATAAAGCTGTGTGATGAGGTCCCCACCCCCAAGTTTGATTCATAGTGGCTCTACTAAAAGCCTAGCTTAAGGCCTTCGTTGTTTGACTTTGGACAAGCAACTTCTCTGCTGTAGAGTGAGAAGGTTGGATAAGCTCAAGACCATGTCACCTCTGAGTTCTTGTTAGATATTCGGGACCAGAGGCTCATCTGGCTCTGGACACCTTCCGGAAAAGACCCTGTGAATGGCCAGCACGCGTGGTTTTACAAGAGGTGAATTGTGCATAATTTCTATAAGTTATGCAGAATTTTACAGATTGTAAACTAGATTATTATTTTGACATCTAAGAATTCTTACTTCAGAACTGCAGTTTTACTCTTCCAGATGCCTAAATTAAGGCTGCTGTTTTGGTTAAGAACAAGCATGTTATATAAATGTTTTCAGAACTGTTCTCACTTTATATTGCTTGTCCACTTGACCCACAGGAGAGTGAGGAAGCAGCTGGTTTTTGGGGTGGCCTCTCATTATGGGTTGTGTAGAGCTACACTGAAAAGGCCAAGCTAAGCACAGTGCTGGGCTGTTTTACATACATTGGTATTTAATCCTCCCAGCACCTTGCAAGGCTGTGATATTACATAGTTCCCTTCTCAGAAAGATAAGACTTTCCCGAATCACACGGCTGGCGACGTGGCGGAGCTAGAATTTGAGTTAATAACTGAAGCCCATGCTTTCTTCCACGATGTCACACTACTCTCAGCACTGGTTGAAGAAGCTCTGGGAGAACCTATGAGACTCAGAAATGCCCAAGAGCATGACTTCCAGCCAAGCCAGTTTGGCAAATTGATTTGTAAATTTCTGTGCATTCCCAGCCTGTCCTGAAGAACCCGGGAAGTACAGCTTCTGCTGGGAAATTGCTGCTTGGAGCTGCAGCTCCTTCTATGGCAGTCCTTTCCCCATCTGATTTTAGTAGCATGTAATGATGAGTAGGAGAAGCTTACATCTTCCTGGGCTGCAAGTTAACCAAAACAGCAGTGGCCCTCTGTGTTTGTCCAGGCTCGTTCTTCAGCCTTGGAGGCCTTAATATTTTATGCAAAACAGCAGCACCAATTTTAGCTTCTTGAATTATTGGTTAATCATTTGAATATGCAGAAGGCTAAGTGGGAACTTTGAAATTTAATCTACTCTGAAAGTGACCACTGAACGGCCTTTAGGCTTTTAGGTGAGAATTTACAATGTAAGGAAGGTTAGAGTGAAGGACAAGGGCTCATTCTGTTGAGAATGGAAGTACATATATATAGTTTCTTAAATCCATTTCTGGTACCCAGTCTTCTCAGATTATTTTTAAATTAAAAGGTTCATTTTTTCAGGGTTTCTGTTGTGGCTCATGGGCTAGCTTTTTCCTTGTGCATTTTGTTTGTCTGTGACCACAGTTCTTTAGCGTGTTTGCTCGCCTTTCACTTCCCTGTCCGTGAGGACAATGCCATGGAGGTAACAGGCTCTCTTCTCCCAGGGGGCTTCCCCTCTTCCGTGGGGGGTGCTCTCGTGAATCCGTGGGCGCCCTTTCCTGAGGAGCTGGGAAGGCGCGGGGGAGCGCCGCGCGGTCTCCCCTGCCGTGCCCCGCAGCCCATTGCGGGGGGCCTGAGGCCCGCAGGCTAAAGGCTTCCCCAGGCACGGGCCTCTCCGCCTTACGCCTGCCCGCACGCTGAGCCTGCCTTAGCAGGGTGCTCTCCGGCTCTGGCGTCCTAATGAAAGTGCCATCCCGTGGGCAGTGGCCCCTCCACCCGGGCAGGGAGCCCAGGCTGCAGCCTCCCCGTGCGGTGGCCCTTAGGCATGGAGGAGCTGCTCCTTGTGTTAAAAATGCTTGTAATCAAACATTGTATCACTTCAAAATGAAATAAAAGCTTATTAATTGAGAATGCTGGGAAGTAGGAGGTGGAGGGCCCCAATCTTTGGTTGTGAAGCTTTTTAGTACAATTTTAAAAATTGAAGTACAATTTTTAAAAACTTTAAAGTACAGTCCTTTACCATATCATTTAGTACCCAAACTAGGACACTTTTGAGAGTGAAAAGGGTGCTATTAAAAATTATGCTGAAATGGTGATATATAAACCTGGAGGTTTCGGGCAACTGGATATAATGTCACCCTATGATGAGAGTATAAGTTATAGAATATTGCACCAAGAATAATCAATATGCATTGAGTAAAGTTGACATTGAAAAGTAATGCACTTAGATATTTCACTGTAGTTACACACTCTGAAATACATGAGTGAAGAAATTATGACGTGGTAGACTTAGAGCATGTGTAAGGTAGTGTCAGCACCAGTGCTCTTAGTGATATACTACTAATTTTGAAGATTTTATTCACTAAGTATCTTTACAGTCTTTATTACTCACTTAAAATTAAAAGTGAATTCATATTTATAAAATCTGGCTCATAATACTTGAATAGGAGATGGGAAATCGATCCAATTATAGCTTTGCACTATTTATATTGTACTAATACTGTACAGTGTGTAGGGTAATGAACTCTCCATCACTAGAGGTATTCAAATGATAGAGAGGTCATTCCTAACCAGTTGGGGAGTGGGACTGAATGGCCTTTAAAGTCCTTTCTTCTCAATTAATGAGAATTTCCTTTGTCTCCGAATGTTAAACCTTTCAGCTATTTCTAACTCACAATCCTTTGATCCTATCATTTGGAAACTCACATCCAGGCTGTGTGGACAGAGGACTGCTGATGTTGAGGAATTGATAGCAGTAAGAGCAGCAGCAGCGCCTCCGGGGATCATGGGGGTTGCCCTGAGGCCTGAGGCTCACAGCAGCCTGGCAGTGACGGTTGAGCAACTCAAACCACCACAAAGACCCGCCATCCGGGGCAGGTTCTCCGGGGCTCTCCAAACCCGAGGGGCAGACCCCAATCCCGGCGGCGCTGAAACGTGCTGATGATCCCTGCGCACCGCCGAGGACTCCCTGGGCCCTTGCTTGCCTAGCTGTGCGAACGGGTTGGTGGGCCACAAAGCAGGACCCTTAGCCGTCAGAGGCCCAGACACTCACCCAGCCTGGGGAGGCCCCTTCAGCACCCCAAAGAAGGAGGCCAGTGTTGGTATGATGACCCAACCATAAGGAATTTTCTCTCAACTCGAAATGTAGGTGATTTTTGAAACAGCCATAGTGATTTGTTTGCCAGCCAAGAAAACGGCATTGAAAGCAGCAGGCAATATGTTAGACTTCAGAGGAAAATATACTGGTGTCTCCCTGGCTTGAATCCAACATTGTGTTGGTAAATAATCGGATCCCGGTGTGGCATATTGCTCTCTGAACCCTGACTGAAGTCCCCTGAAGGTCATTCTGTGAGCTGCGGAGCGAGTCGTTCATCCAGGAGAAAGGCCAGGAAGAGTTCTCTGAAATGTGTTTATAATTAACTAAACCATCTAAATTCACAGGGCTGCTGGATCCAGTGGCTGCCAGCGGGTGCAGATCCTTAATTGTGAGGCACTTGGGGAAACAAAAATAGGCCTTTCTCCCATGCTAACTTGAAGCATCTTAAGGAACTTAACTGGTCATCTGGAGACATGGTTTTTTTTAGACACATTTACTTCTATATGCCTTTTTTGTGTGTTTAATGATTTCAATTTTTATTTTCTTTGAGAATGTGAGAGGTCAAATAATATAGGGAGTGGGGAGAGCCCTTTTAAAACCTGTGTTGAAAATCCTTTTTGGTTTGTATGATATTTCCTGGGATAGTGTGGCCCACATGGTCCTGGTCCTGGTCCAGAAAAGAGCAAGTGTGGGGTCAGAGGATATCTGGGGTGAGGCGGGCGAGGGGAGGATGTATTTAGAGTGCGGAAGCTAAAATATAGGCGGGGATTTTCTGTGCCTGGAGAGTGGAAGTGAACCCATTGTAGGATTAGTAAATTAAATAATGTTTAGCAGATCACTTATCATCAACCTCAACCATTATAATGCAAGTAAGAACCAGAAGGGAAGCCCTCCTCCACAAAAAAGTTGTGGAAAAGCCTATAAGTAATTCAGAACTTACAAGCGGTCTGTCAGATAAACTGAGGTGTGTGACTTTAGAAGAGTTTCTTGCCCCCTCTAAGCCTCAGTCCTCATCCACACAATGGGGGTAGGAATGTTTACCTCACAGTGGGTAATAGCTCAGGCCCCGACACGAGTGGAGCTCTCAGATCCTGGCCGCAGCTGCCCGCAAGGCCCGCGCAGAGGGTGCTCTTTGGAAGGCTGTCGGTAGCTTTGCCGGGGTTAACTGTGACCACAGCACTAGTCAGTCCACGTGATCTCCACCACCTCCTTCACAGCTCCTGACAAGTTCTAGAACTCAGGGTTTATGAAAGAGAACACATAGCCTTGGTTGAGAACTAACCTAACGTTGGCCAAGTAGTGAAGTTTCCGTTAGACCCACTCTCACCACTGGACGAAGAGACTGGCGGCTTCCTTCAGGATCAGTGCAGTGGCCGCTACTCTCACTGTTATCAGCAGGGTACAGGAATCACGCTCTGGACTGACTTTTTTTTTTTTTTTTTTTCAGTTTTGAAAACTAAAGAGATTTATTTGTTTTATAAATGTGGCAGAAATTTCTTACATTTCTACAGAGGAGATATGCTCAATAGGATTTGCAGGAGAAAATAATTCTATTTCTAGTGCTTCTCTGATAATTAACTTTTTCTTACAAGAGAAATGTAGATGGGGAGAACCAGAAAAACGACAAAAGCACTCATTATCCAGTTTCTCCCAGTGGAGCTGTATGTACCCCAGAAAGACATGCTCTTAAAGTTAACCCTTTCCTCTGGGAGTGGACCCCTTGTAGGGAGGGCCTTTCGGTGAGGCTACTTCAGTTAGTTGTGGCCCACCTCAGTCACTGAGGGCCTCAGTACTCTTTCTGGAGTCTTTTATTAATGGGTGAAGAGAGAGGGTGAAGAAAGCCACGGAAGCAGGAAGAGGGGAGCCAAGGATCACTGACACCTGGTGTTCAGGAAGAAAGTATTGCCTAATACTGCTTTGATTCGGACATTTTCTTAGCGTCAAACCGTAAGCTAAAAAAATCATCATTGTTTAAGCCAACCCATTTCACGGCATCTGCTTTTAGCAGCCTAGGAAATGAAAACACTCCACTAGCATTTTAAAGTAAATGCTATGGTCATACTGTTGCAGATAATACCAAAAAGAATATTCCCTCTCTTACTCTCACTCTCCCCAGCTATTTGCCTTGAGCCTTGTTATGAAATGGATTAAAGGAAACTTAAAATATATGCAAGAAACAGCAAATTAGGATACATTAGAAGTAAGTAAATATTGGAACAGAGAAAAGTAAGAGCAATGAAATATACAGAGAGTGTATGCCCTAATTCTGTATAATGTATGAAAGTTGACCATAAATTTGACTCCATGTTTCTTTCCTTGATACTGAAAATCTCAATGCTTGGGGGAATCATAAAAATTCCTGATGCTAGAACCAGAGAGAACTTTCTCCATGCCTGCTCATGAGGGAAACGCCAGGTGCCGTGACGTGCTAAGCGTGTCGCTGGGCAGCTGGGGAGTTCTGTGCAGCTGTGTGCGCCCCTGCTCTGCTCCGGGGCCCACGACAACCGCCAGGGCGCCTGCAGGACCAGCAGCCGCTCGGTGCCTGGCACGAGGCACCGGCCACGTCCTCTCAGGGGATTTCCTGGCAACGTCATTTCTCTCAGTTGAGTTGTTTATTTTCCAGTTGAGTTTTTAAAAAATATTTATATTTTAGTTATTTTTTTGTGAAAAATTTCAAGCATATATTAAAAGAGAGTAATATTCTGAAGCCCTGCTCATGAAGCGTCAACATTAGCAGTTATGGCTAAATGTGTTTCATCTATACTCCCACTCTCTCCCTTTGCCCCAGCCCAGGTTATTTTGGAGTAAAGCTCAGATATCATGCCATTTCATCTATAAATATTTTGGTGTATATCTCTAAAAAATAAGAATGATTTTTTAGAAAATGTAACCATCATGCCATTATTGTACCTAAAAAACTGTAGTTCCCTAATATTATCAAATATCTAGTCAGTCCATATTTTTTCTCCTGATGCTTCAATTGGAATCCAAATAGGTTCCATATATTGCACTTGGTTGATATGAATATTTAGTCTTTTTTAGACTAATCTATAGGCTCACCTCTTTCCTTTTCTCCCTTTACAAGGTATTTGTTCCAGAAATTAGGTCATTTATCCTGAAATGTTTTCTTCAAGGCGGATTGAATTGTCGCGTGCATCTGTATTTTCTGTATTCTACAAATTGGGAGTTAGAGCTTGATCAGAACCAGATTTGATCTTTTGGCAAGCCTACTCCCCAGTGGTGCACAAGCCATTCAGGGGGGATTTAAGAACTGGTCCTCCCGCCATAGTGAAGTCTCAGCCTTTGGTGGTCGTTGCAGAGAGCCATTGTTTTATTAGTGGCTGTAAAATGGTGATATTCTGATTCCAGCACTTCCCTTTATTTCTTAACTAGAATATTTCTATGAAAAGGAACTTCCTCTCATCAACTATTTGAGATCCGGTTTGATTAGGACAAGGAGGAGAAATGCTTAGTTTTTCCTGTTATTTACCACTTTGCTCTATGTATCTGGGCATGGGTTAAATGTAAACATATATATATATATATGTGTGCTTTCTCTCTCTCTCTCGATTCTCAAGTCATTTAACAAGTGGTGGAAAACTTTTTAATTTGACTGAATGGCCATTTTCACTTGGGCATTAAGCAGATTATTAAAATTTGTAGCCATTTGGTCAAATGCTTGAAAGTGTAGCAGCAGACAGATTGCCTCGGCAGATTTGTACAAAATGAAGAGGCACATAGGCAGGTGGCAGAAGCTGTTTCCCAGGCAAAGCCCGGGTCTAAGGAGCACCGAACTTCTCTTCCATTCCTGCCCAAGATTTCCTTAGCAGGTGACATCTTGCTGTGCAGGTTTGAGTGCCCAGGGACTGGAGAGGCTTGATTCTAAAAGTGGAATGCTTTCAAAATATTGAAAGGAATAATGTTTATGACTGAAATTTCCTAGGTCCAATACAGTGTACAGTTTGTTAGACAATCAAAATCAAATAGGGAAGTGGATGTGACTCAAGCGATTGGGCTCCTGTCTACCATTTGGGAGGTCTGGGGTTTGATTCTCAGGGCCTCCTGGTGAAAGGCAAGCTGGCCCACACGGAGTGCTGGTTTGTGCAGGAGTGCTGGCCCGTGCAGAGAGCTGGCGCAGCAAGATGACGTAACAAGAAGAGGCACAGAGGAGAGACAATAAGAGATGCAGCAGACCTGGGAGCTGAGGTGGTGGGAGACATTGAGAACAGGAGAAAACACAGCGAATGGACACAGTGAGCAGACAGCACAAAAACAACGAAGGGGGTGGGGGGTGAGAAATAAATAAATAAAATAAATCTTTAAAAAAAATCAAATAGTGCCAGTTGTGTTTTTTTTTTTTTTCAGGAATAACTGGAAATATGTTCTCACTGAAATCCTAGGATATGGGATTCAGTTGAAACAACATGTTCCGTCAATGCTGAGGAACAGTCATTTGGCTTGGCATACCTTTGGCCAAAATAGTCTGAAAAATGAAGAAGCCACCTGTGGGCTTTTCCTGAGTTCTCTGTCAGAGTGTAAGCAAGAACCAGTTGTCCATATACACCAGTGTTATTATGTGAAACGCTTTTCATTTTCCTGATGCGGCATCAGTGCCCCGGACACCGGCAAAGGGTTATAGTTGACCAAGACCAAGGTCGCTTTGAGGTAACTGACACCGGGGCCAGTGGGTGTCTTTCTGGTATGGGGCCACTACATACCCTTCAAAGTGATTGTAAGACGCGTGATAACGTGGAAGGAATTAATGGTGGCTCACAGTAGACCTTACCATGAATGAGTCCAAAAAGACATTAAAAAATATGTTGACCTGTTTCACAACAGTGCAAGGTGGTGGTGGGTGATGTCTGGGAGCCCTGTATGATGATGTGCATGTTTGTTTTGTAAGTTCACTACTTTTACTATACACTTATTGTTTATGGATGTTCATGTATGAATGATAAACTTCAATTTTAAAAAGTTAAAAAAATATGTTCACCATAAGATGAGTAAAAACACTGTCAGATGTGCCCTGCCAGAATGAAGCTTAGTCAGAAATCACCGCTGTTTCTTTTGTGTGAAAATAAATTGTAGTTTGTTTTTTTTTTTTT